>JAWLRI010000700.1:1804961-1819222 GCA_034781795.1 Crypturellus tataupa | reverse complement strand
CTTCCTTCCCTCCTTCCGTCCGGCCCTCCGTCCTTCCTTCCGTCCTTCCTTCCTTCCTTCCTTCCTTCCTTCCTTTTTTTCCTTCCATATTCTCTTTACTTTTTCAGCAACAATAATATCAATTATATTTATAAAAATATGACTTTTTTCTGTATGCCATGGCCAAACTGGGCAACAAAGGTGTGCAAGCATTTCTTTCAGGCTCAGAGTTATCAGACGCTCATACAAATTAGACAGTAATGTGAAATAGAAGCTTAATTGTGTAATTGATCATTCTGCTCTTCAATCCCTAGGTAATTGACAGAGTCAATCTTTAAAATGTTGGTTATAAATATTAGATGTGCAAAGCAATTCATTAAGGGGTGAGTCAAAGCTGGAATATCTTTTTTTTTTTTTTTTTTTTAAGGCAAGACGTAAGTGGGAATAGCAGTAAGAGAAGAGCAATAAAGCTAGGAAATTATCTTTCCTGAGGTTACATGTTACACTTTTATTTAAGCTAAAACACAGAAGTCTCCAGAACAGCAGTAGAATATAGATAATGCTTACATTTATTTTAAAATAGGTTAGAAATTTGGTACAAACTCCATAACAGAAATAAAACCACAGACAACACTTACCAAGCTATAATTTCTAGATGTTTTCTTTATCCAGAGACCCTGGAGTGCAAATATAATCATTCATTCTGTTATTTCTTTATGTTAGGGTACAGACCACAAGGTGCACAAATGTTACAGTGAAAATCTCTACCTTTTCAATAGTTTTCTTATGTATATTGTTGCCAAACATGTAGCTATTACACCATGCTTTTGGTAAAAAATACATGTTATTCCGTACTCTAAGCCCTGAAGTTTCTTACTCTTTTAGTACTACCTCAGTTAAGAAAGACATTTTGCAGCTGCCCTTTTCTACTAAGGGAAATCTTGTTAGTGTTTGATCAAATGACCAGGATATCATTTAAATCTCATTAAGAAGTCAAAAATAAGGAAGAGGAAAATAACCAAACCCTATGGAATATCATTATACAAAACAACTAGTTTTAAAGAGTTTCTATTTTTCTGTACTGCTCAAATCTCGTTCAGTGCTCACAGAGATGACCATTATTCAGACAAATCTCCCTGCGTAAATCATTTTAACATGCTCCATTTCGGAGCTGGCAAGTCTATTGATGAATTTTTTAGCTACGCTCTTTTCCTTTCAGTTGGCAGAAAGAAACAGTGTGCAGGACATGGCATGCAGAATGGTTTGTTCTGTAGAACGTGTTATAGAGATTCAACACTACTAAGATCAGTCACAATGAGTATGTGGAAAATGATGGGAATCGTTGCTTTTGACAGTATTGAGGTCATAGAGTTCACAGAACAAGACAGACAGAAATCTGTGACAGATACCAGCCAAAAATAGCTTAGTAAAAGAGTGCCATTGCTGTGAAACAGATGGGAAATCTTGGTATTTGGTTGTGAAACTACCTAATATGGGTCAAGCAATAGCCAAGAAATAGTCCAAGTGAAGTATGTGATATCACCTCAGAGGCAGTACAGCCACATTCAAATCAAGGTCTTATGTAGTGCCATTTGCACACATTTTGTGAAACACCACAGGTTTATAGGGAGAAAGATTTCCTTGGCCAAGAAGAAGGATTTATTCAGCGTAGACCTAACCCTTGCATGGTGGCAACCTTTCTGCATTGATATTCTGAACGTCTTCCACAATCTATACAAATCACTACTACTGTTGTACAAACCTGAAATACAGCCTGATAAAGCCAAAGTTTTGTATAAACAGTTTTTCCCACTTTGGTTTACCATAAGGTTAAGAGGGAAGAAGAGGATGTTTCTTTAGGGTCCTTAAAGACATTTCGATGTTTGGAAAGCTGAAACTCTGAAACTGTCTCTTCATTTAAAAAGCCTTTCCCACAAGCATTCTTCCTGTTTCTAGATAGCTTAGCATCCTTCTTGGAAAAAGGGGCTTGAACTGCAAGCTTGCTCCGAAGTGCCAAACACTTTCACCTGCCTGCCAGAATTGACCACAGAAAGCTGGCCCCGTGTGCCGACCTGAGGTGATCAAGGTGGCTGAGAGGCCGGCACAGACTGAGAGGCAGGGACACACTCTCTGCCTTGGGAATCAGGCCATGAAACTGGTACCCCCAACCCTTGTGCAATGGCAGCAGTGGGGATGGTGACGAGCAGCAGAACTCCACAGATGGAGGCGGCTGGCATGGGCAAGACAGGAGGGGGACAGGAACTGGCTGGATCTGTGCAAAGCAGGACCTACCCAGAGCTGAAAACTGGCCCATGTCAGGACAATTCAACTGAAATTAGACCTTTTTGTAACAAATGCATCTCTTGGACTTGCAAATGATCAAGATAAATTGCATCATTAAAATAAGGGACAAAAAACCTACTCCTTTTCAGTTTCAAATACAATTACTTAAAATAAACATAAGAGAAACAAAAATGTCCACTTGAAAAATGAGTATATATGTAAATATATATACATATTTTATATATACTCATTTTATATACATATAAAAATTTATATAAATATATTAAAATATATAAAATATATTTATATATATTTATATATATATATAAAAAAACAAACTAAAAAGTAAGCTATAGGATAGAAAGCACACATGAAGGAAGAGAAAGATGAGAAGTTAATTCCAAGGGTAAAAATACTATAGCCTGAGTACAAGTGCATATGAATTATCCATATTTTCTAGAAAAGCTACTACATTTCTACAATTACTGCATACTGATCATTCTTTATCATCTTTATTATCTAGAAGCGATAATACTTGGTTTCCAGTATATAATCCAGAAGGGTTATTACTTGGTTTCCCTTTCCAAGAAAACGGCCTCTGTTAGTGTTCCCGCTAGCAATACTTTTATCTTCCACCGTGGCACCCAATAGAAAAGAGAGCTAAGATAGTGCAAAAGAAAAACTTTTTTTTGCACGGTGTTGTAATTGACAAATGTTAAGACAGAAGGCCTTGACATAACTGGGCATAGTCAAACTTGTGCACCCAAATTAGCTCAAAGGTTAAAAGTCTAAGTATTAGATGCCTGCAGAATTAAATAGCAACCTCCCAAGAAGGCACTCTTGCACACCCAGCAACTTGTGTATTGAAGATATTCTGTTACGATATTAGGGAAGGGAAGGGAAGGGAAACTAAAACTGGTGTTTCTTTAAGCTTGCAGAAGAATCTTCTGCAAGCAAAGGCTTGAAGAAGATGTTAGGGCTGAAAACTGCTGGGAAACAAGATGCTTCATGGTTCGTGTTCTTTTCACTGTTCTAAACTAGTTTTATATGTGTTAAATATGTATTTAATAATCAAATATGATAGAGATGGAAATAGCTTATGAAATAGTAAAAAGTAATAAGATGAAGTGATATGAAATGATTACATAGTAATTAAAAGTTTAATTAGCCTCCTTCTCTCTTCCCTCCCATCCCCAGTTAATTCTAATAGATAAAACATTCAACAAGGTGAAGATTTCCCTTATTTTATAGGAGAATTATTCTTGTAAAATAGTTTTGTATAAGGTCTTTCAGCTGGCCAGAATTCAACATTTCTTCAAAAGAGTCTTTATGACTAGCTAGTCTACAAGTTCATGAATTCTTATTTTTTGAGATCCACTGAAACCTGCAAGTGCAACTTCTTGGTTGTCCAAGATCTTTGAGGTAAGCAGTTAAATTTTTAGGCATCTAAGTTTATGGGAAAGTTTAAACCAAGCGTCTTTGTGGAGAAGGTCAGCAGTTGAGGTAGTCAAATTTTTTAAGGGCTAAGCAAAATACAGATCCCTCGAGAAATAAAGATCTGCTTTGCAGAATTTCTTTGGATTTCTCATTTTTCTTCTATTCCCCTACCCTTTTATGAACTTTACTGTTCTATAAAAAAGTAGAATAAAAAATGTCTGATATTACTTTCCCCACATGCCCACCCTAAAACTACAATCTTTCCTATTTTTCCTTCATTTTTTCCTTTGACACTCTTAACTTTTTTTTCAAAGGTTAACAAGGGAAAAAGAGGAAATAAAAATGGAAAAAAATCAGAACATTTCCATTTTATTGTACTCAGCTGGTAAAAAATCAGTGTAAGGCATGGCTTGAATATTCTATTTTGTGAAGCTGGAACCAAAAATCCAAATACTTACACTTTTTGCAAAACAGAAGATTTAAATTGTTCCAACCCAAAATATTTTGCTTCATATTTTCATAGTAATAAAACACTTCAGAGTTCTCTATATGCTCAGGTGTTGGCTTGTTTTTTGTATGATTTCATGCCTGTTAATGCTCTTCTCCTCCGGTGCTGGGAAGTACAGGTATGGGTAAGACTGAAGCATAACACTATTCTATAGTGTCACTGTAAGGATGTATAGCCTCCTTGGGCACAGGCTGCACCACCAAACAGGGAGTTTGGCAATGAAGTTTCCATGAAATAGAGTAAGGATGAAGCCAGAAATAAATCCACTGTATTCAGAGAAGGACAATGTGCAGCAAGTAAGGATGAGCATAGTTGCAGAATAGTGTAGGAAGCACCCAAACTACTACTTTCCTGAGCTTGGGGAAGACTAAAATGAACATGGGTATACACAGGTCTTCCTGACTTTTTTTCTGGGAGTGGCAGAGAAGGGGCATTGGAAAGGTGAAGAAGAAAAAGCCAAAATTCCAACAGAAAATGGTGATGCAATGTCCTCTTGCTCTCGGGCTCAGGCCCATGTTCTTGTTCGGACAACGCACGGCCAGGAGGCCATGCCACTCCTCTGGAGGGCAGATTGCAAGATGACAATTGGCTCTATTTGGATATAGTTAGTTTGGCCTAATGGAAATTTTTTCCTCTATTTCAGGACTTGTTAATGTTAATTTTCTAAATTAGGATTTTTTTTCATTAAAGTTGAAATCCAGATAGAAATTTCTCCCTACTTTTTTCCTGAATTTTTTGTTGAAACACTTTTTTGTTAATTAGATTAATGGATAATTCATCTCTCAGAGTCCATAAGCTGTAGTTGGTATATTTGAAATTGTTTTCTCTATAGCTCATCCGGTATTCATACTTAGTGCTGTTAAAAGTGTCAATTTACATTTTATAGTAGTAACATTTGATTTGTTCTTAAAGACTCCTGAAATTAAAGAGATCTATTACTGACACAGAGAGGAAGTCAGACAAGTCTTTTATAACTTCTTAGGAAAATATATTTACTGAGTCTTAAAACTATAACAAAATACGGGCTTTTGCTCAGGTTGTTACTGAGTCTCATGTAGTTTATTATGTCCATTTTATTTTTATATTCAATTTCATTTTAAAATTTTCATTTTTCCTTGAAAATCATTTTGAAGACTTCATCTTGGATAATAATTATTTCTCTTTAGAGAAAGCTCTGTTACCTCTGTGATGGAAAACTAAAGATAAAGCTTAAACAAATATGTCCTTCCTTTTAAATGGGTTGTTCTGGTAAGTTGAATGGGAAAAGGAAAGAGTCCTGTCACCCCAGAGACATTCCCCAGGACTGGTTGGATGTGAGAAGTATGGCAATACACTGAGCTCTCATAAAGACCATCTATGCACTTGCTAGTGGTCTCACTGCTCCTTTGAATCAGGTTTTAATTTGGTTAACTAAGATCATATGTGCTGGAGCACCAACTGCACTGTGGATAGTCCCCTCATTTTCTTTGTTGCTTAAGCGTATTTAGAGTTTAATTTTCAACATATCTGATCCAACAGTCCCCAAAGTCAGTGGGAACCACTCACCTGTAACAAGTTTTTTAGTTACATCTGAAATCACTGGAACTCTTGATATTGTTCTCTGCAGTAAAGTATTTAAACATCTTAAATATTTAAATGAGAAAATTCTTATCAAAATGAAAAAGACACATGCATAAATCTGATCACATAAAAACAATTCAGTTTGGTTGCCAGGTTAACATCCTCTCCTGGAACTTGGGTTCCTTCAAGATCTAGAACATCTCACACACTCATCACAAACCATTTGAGTCAAAAAGATCATGCAATGGCTCTTCATTTTTTTCTAATCACTTATCCTGGTAGAACCCAGAATCTGGGATGGTGAAACTGGGATGATTTGTCCCCAAATGTGTTGGTGAGTTCCAGAGAGCCAGATATGTCTGTTTAGATGTCAAGTTTTGCCAGAGATGTCTTACCTAGATGATTTTACCAAGTTTATGCATCCCACATTTCTCTTGCAGCATACTCATACATATACATGTGCTTTATCTGAATAGAAAAAAGTTGCAAGTGAGGGATTTCTTTCCTTTTAATAACTTTTGTCCTTTTGTTTTGTTCTTCAGGCCTATACGACTTGCTTGAATTATTGCTTGATTAATCTAACTTGACAGGAGCCAGAATGAAAGAATAAATACATTTAAAAAAGAATTACATTTTTTTTTTCATTTTTTTCTTTTTGTTTGGGTACATTTCTTTCAGACTCCTGGATGAACATTATTAGTGGACCTTGTCTAGAAATCATCTATAGACATACAATTGGTAGTTAACTAGTCCTTAGACTAAGAGGAAGTTTTTGTGTTAGACTAACTTTTAGTTAGTTCTTTTGGAACAGACTTGATTTGATATGGGTTTGGTCAGGAGCTTAGAGTGTCAGTATTTTTCCTCCAAATTTCAGTAAGAAAAATGGATGCCACAATTATCTGGAAACATGATTTGTATCATACCCTTGTCTCAGCCTTTTTGAGCTATCAAGAACATTCACCAGGATTCATAGGACCCTCGCCCTGGTCTTTGCAGAACAGGATGCAGAATTTCCTTTCTGGATATTTGGTATCCGTGACACCCTTCAGGGGTCCTCCAGAAACAAATGGGCACCCTGATACCTGGACATCCTGCAGAGCTCATCCTGCAGGGGTGGTTGGTAGATGCTCCCCTGGACCTTCTGGTCCCAGACAGAGCTTGCAGCCCTTGCAGCTGAGATGGAAACAAATACAGCCGCAGATATGAGGAGGCCTTGCTTTTTCACGTAAGGTGTATCTTTGCTGTCCAGTCACTTTATATGATATTTACCTTAAGCCAGATTTATTTTAGGAAGTCTAAATGCACCATTTTTGTGCAGCTTTGTCTCCTTGCCCCTTAGCTGGAACATGTAGGAGTGCAGATGGGACATGCGCTCCTGTTTGTCCTACCACCACACAGCTGACAGCAGGCAGGCACAGTAGCCTCGAGTCCCTTCTGGAGACTCCATCTCCAGAGCCTGCCTTTGTAATTGCGTGAACAATTGCTGCTGAGCTCCAGGCTTTCTTTCATGATGACAATAGAGTCAGATGATGGATGCCAAGCAGGGGAACACATAAAGCTTTAGGACATCTTTCCTTGTTTTGATGAATGTAACATAGGACACTTTGGGAGAATGAGACGGTACAAGAGCTAAGGAAGAAACCTGCACATTCTGTTCTGTCAACAGAGGAGTCTGAATACAAAAAGCTGAAGGGCACAGATAATTTTTGAAACCTACTGACCAAGGAAGGAACTGTTTTCATTATCCATTAAACTTTAAGAAATCAACATCCAAGACTGACTGAGGAGTTGTTATTTGAAACATTTGAGGCACTGTATGGTCCCTTGGAAGCCAAAAGCTGAGACACAGAGACCTGGCTGCTAAAAGCTGGGAAGCCAATGCCAGTGACATGCAGTGCTTGCTGGAAATACATCCTTCTGTAAGGGTAACTATACATGCGCTTAGTGCATTGATGGTCCTACTCCAGAAACCATACAAGTCTCAAAGCCTCTTCACTAATTTGATTATTTCTGATACTGGAAAAAAATCTTTTCCTCAGATATAAAAAAAAAATTCCCTTTGCAAACTTTGTTTTGTAAGACTGCCGTTCATTGCTTAAGAGTGTCTCAAGCTACACTAGCCATGAAGTTTTGAGGTTACATAAAAATGATAGAACTGGCTGAATACTCTAAAATATTTGAGTGTTAAAGTCAGTTTTAAAGTCTCTGGATGATTCATAATTATCGGCTTAATCTTTTTTTTTCTTTTACTCCTGCCTGCAGTGAGTCACCAGTATGTCTGGATTACTCCTCAACCATGAAGGAGTGAAATGTGCTGCTAATGGCCAACACAAGGGTCACACATACCACATACTTCCCCAGAAACAGAGTTCTCAGTCCTGTTGCTATGAAATTTCAGTCTTTTCACCAGCTCTCTTGCGCCAAACAGCTTTTTGCTCTCTGAAGAGTTTCATTCACTTCATCAAGGAATTACTAGTGGAATGAGGTGCTGCTCATCATGACAACACCAGGATGCGAGTCTGTAACAGAGATGGAGTCATGCTCACAACACAGTGGGAAACCTTCCTAAAATGGTTTCATTTCAATCTCCTTCAGGTTTTGCTGGATCTTTATTCATTTAGATTAATTGCATTTTCAGCCATCAATGTAAAGTCTCTTCTTCCAAACCTGAAACTGAAATTGGAAATTATGATATTCTCATATTCCATAGTCAGGAAAACATTTTAAGCTTTCACTGTAGGTTGCATAATTTTCCATGTTTGCTGTTTGTCAGCCTCAAGAGCAGCAGGTCCAACAAGATTCCTACTCTAAATGTTTCCATTGTTTCCATTAAGAAAAAGAAATTTCAAGGCCACAGAAATGTTCTGACTCAGCTTTGATCCTGAGGATCTCTATTTCACAAAGCAAATGCTTCTCAGTCTGATGTCTGAAAACCCACTCTAATTAGTGACTTTTCTCAAGCTAGAGGGAAAGAATATTGTCACTGCATTGTCTCATTACATACACTTTTATTGATCTTATGCTGATGAGATGTAACCTGATGTACTCTTAAAAAATACCCTTTTGTTACAGTTAATAGGCTTAGTTTTCAATGTGATGAGCACTCCAGTCTCATTTAGGTCAATGGGCATGAACATGAAAGAAACAGACCTTTCTTATTTGGGAAGAATTAGGTGCAAGAGTTTATATATTATTTATGGCAAAGATATTGCTTAGTGGCCACCAGCAACAGGACCTGTTACCCAGCAGTTGTGCAAGACAGCACAGGTAGTCTTCCTCCCCTTCACCCTTCTCCAGGAACAACGTTGGCAAACTGAAGGTAAAGCTAAGCGATCCATCCATTTCCATCTTCCTTTCGATGCTTTAACCGCTTCTCAAAACCTAATGAGAGACAGGGAGGGAAGCGTGCAGGGGATACTCTGAATCAGCTCAGGGACACCTTGCTTAGTAGCAAAAAACAGGATCAGGGGTGGTTATTCAGCGTCGCCTCTGAAAAAGCAGTTAGAAGAACCTGGCACCCCTGGCAGGGAAGAATGAATGCCTGTTTGTGTCTGAAAGCAGTTGTCAGACAGGAAAACAGACAGCAGGTTGTAAGCTTGTTTTCTTTCATTTTCCTAGCTACATAATGGAAACAAAGATGAAATTATGTCATCTTTAAAAACATGCAAAAAAATTAAGACAGGCATCCAAATGTTTCTTAGAAGTAGTGCATCTTGGACACAATTTTTAACATGTGTTTTACAATTGTTTATTCAAGTCAGTAGTGTATGACTAGAGCAGTTTGTCAGCATCATTTGGCAACTAGCATGGGAGGCTCCTCTAGCCTTGCTATTAAGGAATACAGTTGCATTTTTTTAATGTTTCTTATAGCTAAAATCACACATACATGCCACAAAGCAGAGGTTTACACTGATTCAGTTAATCAGATATTATGAACCCCTTCTAAAACAAATGGAATGACCATCCTTCAGAAGTATCCACTGATTTGTATGTGACTTACAGCAACTTAAAACTTCTGAAGGTCAGACTTTGAACTTTTTACAACATAGGTTGGGAGACTCCCTTGGGACACAGTCCTGAAGAACAAAGAGGACCAGGAAGGTTGGGCTTTTCTCAAGAAGGAAATCTTAAAGGTGTAGGATCAGGTCAGTCGCATGTGCTGAAAGGCAAGCTGGAGGGGAATAAGAACGGCCTGACTGAATAGGGAACTATCGCTGAGATTCAGTGAAAAAAAAAGAGAGTTTACCACCTTTGGAAGAAGGAGCAGGCAACGCGGGAAGAGCGCAAGGATGTCACTAGGGTATATAGGGAGGAAATTAGAAAGGTGAAAGCTCAGATGGAACTCAGTCTGGCCACCATTGCAAAAGACAACAAAAAATGTTTCTACAAACACATTAACGAGAAGAGGAGGGCCAAGGAGAATCTCCATCCTTTACTGGATGCATTGTCACAAAGGATGAGGAATAAGCCTGAGGTACTTAATGTCTTCTTTGTCTCAGCCTTGAACACCCAGATCTATTCTCCTTAAGGTGCCTGGCCCCCTGAGCTGGAAGACACCTAAAGAGTGCAGAATAAACCCCTCATAATCTAGGAGGAAACAGTCAGTGACCTGCTACTTCATTTGGATGCTCACAAGTCTACGGGGCCAGAGGGGATCCATGCGAAGGTTCTGAAGGAGCTGACAGAAGTGCTCACCAGGCTACTCTCCATCATCTGTCAGAGGTCCTGGTCAACAAGGGAGGTCCCAAATGACTGGAGACTTGCCAATGTGACATCAATGTTCTACAAGAAGGATCACATGGAGGATCCGGGGAACTACAGGACTGTCAGCCTGACCACAGTATCAGGGAAAGTTATGGAGTAGATCACCTTGAGGATGATCTCACAGCATGTGTGCAAAAAACAGGAAATCAGGCCCAGACAACATGGCTTCATGAAAGGCAGGTCCTGCCTCACGGTTCTCCTTCAATGACCAGGTGACCCACCTAGTGGATGAGGGAAAGGCTGTGGACGTGGTCTACCTAGACTTTAGTAAGGCCTTTGACACAGTCTCTCAGTGCATTCCCCTGGAGAAACTGGCAGCTCATGGCTTAAACAGATGTACTCTTCACTGCTTGAAGAACTGGATGGATGGCTGGGTCCACAGAGTGGTGGTGAATGGAGTTAAATCCATTTCATGACCAATCACAAAGGTGTTCCCCAGGGGTAAGTGTGGGGGCTGTTCCTCTTTAATATCTTTATCTGGATGAGGTGATTTGGTGCATCCTCAGTAAATTAGCAGATGACTCCAAGCTGGGAGGAAGAGTCGGGCTGCTTGAGGGTAGGAAAGCTCTTCAGAAGGATCAAGACAGGTTGGATTGATGGACTGAGATCATCTGTATGAGGTTTAACAAGGCCAAGTGCCAGATCCTGCACTTCGGTCACAACAGCCCCATGCAGTGCTTCAGGCTTGGGGCAGAGTGGCTGGAGAGCTGTGTGGCAGAAAAGGATCTGGCAGTGTTGGTCAACAGCTGGCTGAACATGATCCAGCAGTGTGCCCAGGTGGCCAGGAAGACCAAAGGCGTCCTGGTTTGTATCAGGAATAAGTAGCCAGGAGGACTACGGAAGTGATCATTCTCCTGTACTTGGTGCTGATGAGACCTAAAATACTGCATTGAGTTTTGGGCCCTTCACTACGAAAAAGACATGGAGATGCAGGAGTGTGTCCAAGGAAGGGCAATGAAGCTGGTGAAGCTGTTGAAGCACAGACCTTATGAGAAGTGATGAGGGAGCTGAGATTGTTTAGTCTGGAGAAGAGGAGGCTCAGGAGAGACCTTATCTCTCTCTACAACTACCTGAAAGGAGGTTGCAATGAGATGGAGGTCGATCTCTTCTCCAAAACAGCTACTGGTAGGACCAGAGGAAATGGCCTCACCTTGTGCCAAGGGAGGTTCAGGTTAGACATTAAGAAGTGGTAGAGTCATCATCCCTGGCAGTGTTCAAGAAATGTGCAGATGAGGCACTTAGAGACATGGTATAGCAGGCATGATGTTGAAAGGTTTACGGTTGGACTCAATGATCTTAAAGGTCTTTTCCAACAATAATGATCTATGATTCTGTGTGTCTACTGTAAAATGGCTTGATGAACTTCATCTCGGTGACCCAAGCAGAAATGTGAAGAGGTCCTCAAATAATGGTTTAGTGAGCGTATGCTAACGTGACAAAATAGTGTTTATTATAATATTCAAATCTCTAAACTAGTGAGAAGTAGCACTCCGCAAAATTACATCTAGAGATTTTTAGGGATTTCAGGAAAATTAACAGGATTTTCCCATGATTAGGCCAGTGTGTTATCCCTGTCATAGTAGACATAGTTCAATAGATCCCCTTTGCATCCTCAATGCTTCAAAACCAGCACATACTTCCAAAAACTCTTGGTGCATGACATGCTTTTCATTTGTGATGACAGCTAGCACTCAACCTGAACTCCACGTACCTGGCAACCTTGCAAGTCCTTGAGTCCTTCTAGAAAGCAAAAAGGTTCATCATCTCACAGGATGTGATCCCTGGCATAGTTGGAGGAGGCAGAATCAAACCCCACAGGTAAGTACACCTTGAGCAGTGTGCTTAAGGACTAATTTCCCTCATCAGCTTGAGGACTGACAGAGAGCCAAATCTGGGATGCTGGAGGGGGCATGAATTTAAACAAACAGCTATTTTGGCTTTCAGCCAAGCATGGAAACTATTTCACAGAGCACAGAGGAGGAAACACACAAGTAACTAATTGTCACTTCAGTCAAACCTCAGTTTCACTGCCAGGTTTCCTTCACCTTGCTGTTCCCTTAAAAGGATACTCAAGCATAAGATCTTACTAAGCGGCTTTAAAATATACTATTTATTTTTGAACAGTAAAGTCCATTAGAAGAATAATTTTAGTATTTTCATATCAACAGCTTAATGTTTTGTGGAAAGAGTCTTGTGCAGGAAATATTACTGATTTTATAGTTTGATTGTCTAACCATGGGGTAGTTTGAGGTCTCTTAGCCAGAACTAGGCCGATTGCTACAAGCAAAAAGCATAGTCTTTCAGGACAGTGAAGATACCTTCTTAAAAGAGCACCTTCGACTCATTTTTGATTGACTTATCCTTCAGGTATTGATAATGTAGCAATATATACTCTCTACAGACACCTGTATAGCAAGATGTTTTATTCCAGATTATTTTGGAGTATTCATTTGATAATGACATATTTCATTAGCTCAAAGAAATTTTACTGCTAGGGTAACTCAATTTTTAGCTTCATATTTATCCTATATTATTTAATAAATCCTAAAACAGAGGAGTGCCGTGCTAGAATATACACTAGCTTGCAAGACTGTATGACATGAAGACGTAAGCAACCTTGAAAAAAAAAGTAGAATGAAATTGCTGTCTCACAGAAATGAATGATGGACTTCAATAGGGTCACAATGGCAGTTCTTCATTTGTTGTTCTTTTTATTTTTTTTTTAATTTCAATTTATAACCTATTAAATTTTTTCTTATTTCAAAAATGTGGAATAAAATTCTATTTAAACAGGTGTACTTACTTTGTCTTTATTGTACAATAATTTTCACTCTTCATAAGATGCCAAAATGGACTGATTTTTTTTGACAACCAGTCAATTTTGTCGTCCTTTGGAAGCAAATTTTTAGAAAGCTTAAAAATCCCTTTCCACTAGCTTTTGTTTTGCTCTCAGACTTTCTGATGCTGTCATTTTTCAAGTACTCCAAGTCCTTAGAAAAGAATTGATGATTCAGTGAAGGAATAAAGAAACAGTTATTATAGTGGTTATCTAGAAAAGACCCCTCTCTGACAGGTTATCAGGGAAAATTAACTCTTTTGTATATCCTTTTTAGTTCTGATTTCTTAGAAAAGTATTTCATTTCAAACAATCATTTTGGGAGATTTCATTTCTAAGATGCTTGTGAAGTCACTTCTCCATTCAGGCTTTCCAACAACAAGAAAATTTACTGATACTTTGAAACTTTTTCTGACAATTCAGTCTCATCCTTGCTGTTTCCTGAAGTTCATTGGTCTATGAACCTTCAAGCAGCTCGTTTCTCTTAAGACACATAAATAAAAGCATAGACAGCTTTTATTTATCTCTGCACTGACACAGCAAACTTACTTCATAGCATAGGAACTAAATTCTACTTAATGTAAAGGAGTATCTTTATATTATTATTATTGTTATTATTATTAGAGTCTCCTTATTTGGAGATCTTCAGGATCTGCCTGAATGCAATCCCATGCCACATGCTCTAGGTGTCCTTGCTTGAGCAGGGAGGATTGGAGGAGATAACCTCTAGAGGTCCCTTCCAACCTCAAACATCTGTGATCCTGTGATTATATATCTGAAGGGAATCCTGCCCCTCTGCTCAGCTCTGGTGAGGTCACACCTGGAGTATTGGGGGCAGTTCTGGGCTCCCCAGTACAGGAAGGACATTGAGCTTCTAGAGAGGGTCCCCCGTAG
>JAWLRI010000700.1:1770913-1804938 GCA_034781795.1 Crypturellus tataupa | reverse complement strand
CTCCTTCTCTGGAGATCTTCCAAACCCACCTGGATGCCACCCTGTGCCACGTGCTCTGGGTGTCCCTGCTGGAGTAGATGATCTCTAGAGGTCCCTTTCAACCTTAAGCATTCTGTGATTCTATGATTCTGTGATAATTGATCTCAGACAAGTGATATACAACATATACAAGTGACAGATTTGCAAATATATTTCATTAAAAAAAAAGAAAAAAATGGATAATGTCTCTGGAAGGCATCTAGAAGAAGAATAACAAAGTTTGGAATTTTTTCCTTTTGGCAGAATATCTCACATAATGGTTTGGGAAACAGCTCATGTGCTTCTATTGGGTGCATATCAAGGGACTGCAAGTATTAAGAACACCATATATTGTATCATAAAATGCACAGAAGTGAGAAAATGCTATTAGGATCCCAGTACTTGTTGTTGAATAGCAAAATGTGTTGCAGCTAAGCATCCAAATGGAGAAAAGCGTACAGCTGAATGTTGGCCAGGTTTCTTGAGTGAGCATTACTCAAACTGGAAAGGCACAACAGGCTACTGGTTCAAAAAATGCTTCCTTATGTGCATTCAAGCACATGATGACATGAAGCTCCTAGTACTTTTCTTTTGTCTGCTTATTTCAAATAGACACAAAAGGTTAATCAATACAGTAGTGCTAATTATAACACAAAAAAATTCGTTAGAGGCCTGAGTTTGGTAAGGATTCCTGGATTTAGCATTCCATGACGCAGGAATCTTTTCAATCTCTGGTTAACAGAGGCTTTATATAACAGCATGTTTTCACACTGGGGCCAGGAGATCACAGCTGGACAGCACCAGTCCCTAACTCTATGAAAGGACTAATATTTGTGAAATTCCCTCTGCTGGAAATGCAAGTCCTCAAAATAGCTGTCTGACACGGAAATTAAAATTTCATGGCTCCTTAAAAGGCAGTTAACCAGATTATACTCCAAATTCCTCAGAAGAAAGAGTGAGGTTCATTTTTGGGATAAGAATGTAAAACTAGCAATAGATGCAATCCCCCTTAAGATTAGAAAGAGAGATTGGTAGCCAGATACTGGTTTTCCAATTGCCAGAGAAAGCTTAAAACAAATCCGTTCTTACTCCTAAGACAGTCATGGTTCACTGGGGACACTGAATGAATCATGTTCTTCTGGATGATTCAGAGACCTTGAAAGAGGTCCAAATCTTAAATGGATACTGGGATTTGGGGGTCTTAATAAATAAGGATTTGTTTTTAACACACAGATAGTTCTCTTACACCAAAGTTTTCCTTCCTGTACACAGGAGTTTTCATTCTGGTTTAATGCAGTGTTACACTGTACATGCAGGAGTACATTTTGTACCGTACTAGGCAACGAGGCATATGGGATTTATCCCTGCTGTTTTTTAATATATTTTTTTCTATTCACTTTCTTTCAGCTATGAATGGTATGGTCAGATGGAAAGGCAAAGTTTCCTCTGAACATCAGTACAGAAAGAGGGACGGGGGCTGAGAAAGAGCAGAGAGGAAGGATAGTATGGTATTGGAGTAGCTTCTGGAAAGTTGCATGCTGATGGCACAGTATGTGAAATTCTTTCTGTATTTGCATTCTGGACCAAATTCCTGACTTTTAGTTTACTTTCCTGTTAGCTATCGAGTGCCAATTTATTGCTGCTGCTACTGCTACTATGGTGATCTCCTGCTGTTGCAATGTGCGTGCATACCTGCATATATTCTGCACTCATTCCCCAGATGAGAGGATTTCAGTGTGCAGCTTGTAAAGCACTTTGCTGACCATCTTTAAAAGCTTGTTTATGAGAACCCTATGAAGATGAATTATAGGTTCCATTGGCATCACCAGTATGTGTGAAGTCACCCTGCTGGGTTTTATTATATTGGTATCTCTATAAGAGTGCACAGAAGACAGTGCACATCACTTTAAAGCCAGACTATGAAAAGACATTCCTAGGAGTTAAAAGATATAGTTTCCAGATGGAAATTCTGAATTTTAAGGACAGAAGTTGGATTTGACTATTCCCCAGTGCAAACTCACCCTTGTTTTTTATAAGACCATATCCCAAAATGGACAACACGTAGTTTCTGCTTCCTCTTCTAGCAGTGGCCAAAGTTTTAAGGCAACTGAAATCAGTTGATCCCATGCAATTTCTGCCACTGAAACTTGTAATCACAGAATCACAGAATGCCTAAGATTGGAAGGGACCTCTAGAGGTCATCTAGTCCAACCCCCCTGCACATGCAGGGCCACCTAGGGCACGTGGCACAGGACCGCAATGAGCAATAATAGTTCGTAAGATTTTAGTGCCAGTAGATCAACCCAAATCAGTTCAAGCCCTAAAAATCTTCAGGGTTAAGGAGTAGTTTTACTTTAAATGCAATTATATTTTTCTTATCTCTATGGAAAATAGCCATTCTTTCTTGTGGATGTCAGGTTCTTGCCATGTTGAAGTTGCAATAGCATGAAAAGCCGCTTCCAGCACCACAGCTCTGATAAGACCATGGACCAGAAATAGTCAAGAAGAATTGGCCATTCTTCAATAGATGAGTTACACCTAACAAATATCAGGAAAACCAAACAATCCAATATAATCGTATGAGTGAAAAAATGCAGTTATTAAATACTGAAGGAGATGAGTGTGCTTTAGATATACTCAGAGGCGGTTCTTACCTAGAGGGTGGTGAAGTCCATCTTCAACAGATTTTTGAGTAAGATCGGGGCCTTGCTTACCTCCTGCACTAAGCAAGCCTAGTGCCCATGCTTAGTACTAGTAAGGCTGGAACCAAAACAAAGAATGAATGTGTAGTTCATTTCCACAGCAGGAAATGAACTACAATTGCATAGCAGCTTTCACCAGCTAAAGAGTCAGAGCAGTTGACACTGCATTGACTTTCCACTGCTCAGCACCACATAACCAGTGATGTGGACTGGACCCTAATAGGACCAGGTTTCCTACAGTCGTGTGTCTTTTTCCTCGAGATTTTTTTTGGAGCAGAGCCAGGTCATCTGCCTGAGATTTTGACTTCTCAGACAGATATCCTTGTTAAATTTGAGATATGTCTGCAAAGTAAAACCCTGTGGCCTGTGGGCAATGACTGCAACACAGTAGGACAGCAGCACGTTCTTTGCACCATTGCAGACTCTGAGGACATGGTGGAACCATTAGACACAACTATCCCGTACATATGCATGTCATTTTGTCCAGAATGAATAGTACTGTCTTCCCTCCTAGAGGTGACTGATATATGGTGTGGTCATGCAGGGATCTCCAAACTGACTGTGTAAAGCCCTGTGCTGGCCAAGGAAGGCATGTAAAGCCAGATGGAGTCTAGGATAATCCTGTTCCTTTTCAGAGCAACTACATTGGAAAATATCCTAGCTCTCACATTGTCAAAGTGAAGTCAGACATGTTTCTTTTCCCCTGTTTGAAATTCTGACTCTAACTCTGTAAAGAAGACAAAAATCAGGTCAAATCCCTGTAGTTACCATGTCATATATACTTCAACTGTCTCGAAGTCGGCAGGCTATGTATATTTGTAGAAATTTTACTATTCTGGGAAATAGAAATCAGTCTAAACAGGTAAGTCTTGAGTGCTTTAAAAATCTAACATGGATATTTACTAGAAAGAAATATGTGCAAAAGTAACTAAAAATAATGTTTGAATTGCTTCATATCTGTTTTTGTTTTGCAATAAAAAAAGG
Source organism: Crypturellus tataupa (assembly GCA_034781795.1). Taxonomy (NCBI): domain Eukaryota; kingdom Metazoa; phylum Chordata; class Aves; order Tinamiformes; family Tinamidae; genus Crypturellus; species Crypturellus tataupa. The sequence continues at coordinate 1,801,234 of JAWLRI010000700.1, read as the reverse complement.
TTTTTTTTTTCATTTTGAATCATGCTGAGTGAAAGTGAGGAGATAACTTATAATAAACGTGCGTTCCTTTCATTTCACCACTTTTTTGGTTTGTGAACTGCCCTTGAATTGGTGTTTTGACTGCCTCTGCATGTTACTTTAATTCAGAAGAACTAGTCGCTTCTTATACTAAGACACAAAAGTCTTTTTCTGCTCCCATTTCTATTGTGTGCATTAATTATCAAACCATGAATTAACTGATCTGCACAATTCATTTTTTTTAACATTTAAGTCTTTCAAACTTGCATTCCTCAGCTGACAAGAATTCAGTCCAACAAACATTTACTGTTTAGACCATTAGCAGATGATATAACAGATAGAGAGGACTTGAGCAATTATAGAATGGTATTTAAAAAGAGTCAAGTTTTAACTTCAGTAACTGCTGATATATAATTAACATGAATCAAAGACAGCTGAGCTCACAGAGTGTGTGTTATTCCTCCAGCGCAGCAGGCAAAATTGTAGGCAAATTGCATATACCCTGGATTTGAACCTTTGTTCAGCTTTTAAACTTTGGATTTCTGATGCTCAAGTTTCCTTCAGAATTTAATTTTCATTAAAGAATATTCTTACACTAGCTACACGAAGCGACAAATGACGCAAAGATAGAGTAGGGTCCCATGACCCAGTGGGGGTGTGGATGCGGGCAGGATGTTCTGGTTTGCAGCTGCACCCCCTGCTACATCTCTGGAGGAAAAATCTGGTCTCAGCAACAGAGCAGCTGGTGTGAGAGACCACTGAGTATGCAAAGGCATGCTATGGATTTCAGGTACAGACACTGTGCATGACACAGATATATTTACTCGGCAAAGAGCAAAAGTGTAAGAGCACAGCAAGCTGCTCTCTTTGTAAACAGCACCAGGCAGAGACTCATCAGTATCTGGCCTGAAAACCTGTATGAACTCCCAAACAACCACCAACTGATAAGATTAATTGGTCAAATAGACCAATTAATTCAATACAGCATGGTGCCCATGTTCTTCCTAAACTGGCATTGGCAACCCTGCAGCATGCTGCCTGGTACGCTGCAGTCACCACTTAGGAGGATATGAGGTGCTTAAAGTGTTCTCCACAGCAAGGTTGTTTCCTCTCCCTCTCAAACCGCCTCAGTTTCCCAGATCAGGTCTTGAACCTAGGTGAGTTTGTGCGAAGACTGAGGAACTGAGGAGACAAGGACTACTAAAAGAGCGCACAAGAAGACAAAGGCTCCAGCTGGATTCTTGAAGAGTCTGCACAGCCCAGAGCAAATTAAAGAAAGAAATCAGTCATTATCCGTCAATTGGACACCAACGTCCATATGCCCAGAAAAGACAATAAATTCAAACAGTTCCAGATTTGGCTGTCCATAATAGCTCTTCCAGCCTTTCCACTGAGACTGCTGTGGATGGAGAATAGAAAGGCAGTGAACAGACGCGTTCATGCTTAGACAGAACACACCAGGGAGTCACACCACATGCAAATAATGAGAGGAATCTCCAGCTTTGTAAATAGCTCAAAATGCTTTTAATTTAGTCAAAAGATTTAAAGACATACTTGTGATGGGTATTCTTCATGGAGAGGTTGGTTACAGTTCTTCAGGACAGAACCAACAACAGTGGTTGCGGTTTCCAGCATTCTCAGTCATCTGGTCCAACAATGGACAGATTTCTTATAAAAGAAAATCCTGACAGGAGCACTCCGTGTAGTTTTATTTCCTTAAAGAAAATGCATCACTTAAAGCCTCTTGTAGGTAATGCGTAATACTCTACTCCCTGATGTGTCTCCCTGGATAAGATCTGCACAAGAGACACAAAGGTGGCCTTGTGCCAAATACATACCACCAAGGCTCTTGTGGCAATGGAGGAAGGGGAATGAAGGAAGATCCTTTGAACTAAACTACATTCTTTGGAAAGGGCTGGCCATGGCTGCTGAGGAGCTACAAACTCTCCAGCCATATATTCCTCCCTTCGAGAGCACAGCCTCAGCACACTGTTCCATAATTGGCTTCATGGGAATTCAGCAAATATCCAAGCCACACAGCACACAAAAATTTGTATATGCACCACTGAGAAACACTTCTAGGAGTACACAGACATATGCACTCTGTGTTGGCTGAGCTACAGCAAGCTAGGAAACTAGGAGGAGGTTTTTTACTTTTTATTGGAAAAGAATACACAATTTCCATGATAGTGAATGATACAGAATTACCATTAGCAGAAAGCGTTATTAAAAAAAAAGAGAGAGAGAGAGAGAGTGGAGAGAGAGAGTCTTCCATCCAGTGAAGGATAATAAGTAAGCCGTTGCCTAAATTTGATCTATATTAAAGTGTTTGATGTCTCTTCCTCCCTCCTGCTAGCACATTGTAATGGGCGTCTCAAACGCAAGGTTGAGTATGACTCTATACATTCTCCTGGGCTGGATAATCAGCAAGGATTACACCTCACTACTCCAATAATTTCTGCAATCAACCAAGTCACCTTTCCAAGGAGCAACAGAGCTTTAGAATGTTTTCAGAACACTGAAACTGAAAACAGATGAAAAATACAACTTTCTAATGCATCACTGCATCTGAGGTGGAGCTATATGAAAACATTATTCTGCCAAAAACAAAAAAAGAAAAAATACAGTTTTGAGGCAGGAATATATTTAGCTCAAAACTGACGGACTAATTAAATGGTGTAGATATATTTCCAAGTCTTTAGGAGCATTTGTCAGCACTTGGTCAGAACGAAAGGGCTACCTAGCTCAGTTTGCTCTGTGATGTTTGGAAGCAGCAGATTCATTAGGATACATAAGGCATAACCTAGTGCCTCCTTTTCCCTCTCTCATCTTCCAGCGACCTGCAGAGTGGAGATTTCTTGAATCAGAGGCAGCTTTGATCTTCATGGATTTTCTTCCATGGGTTTATGCAATGCTCTACCACTCTACCTTTGCACCTCCAATCACCATGCAGATGAACCTGAAGAAGGTCCCATGGCCACTTTGAGGTCAACGGGTTGATGAGGTTCTACGCTTCATGTGCTATTTTTTAAGGGAATGGCAATGCTGCAGGTTAATATTTTGTACAAATTGTTTGACCAAAGGATTTTTCCTTGATACATGCCCCTGCTCCTATCTGAATAGAAATAATGTAGTGTTTTCAGATGGGGCAGTAATACTAATTGTATCTGTATGAATCCAAATACTGTTTCAAGTTGCTGCTCATTTGGTATCATACATGACTTTATTCTCATATGCTGACATAGCCTTTGAGGTTAAATCATCCATAGGTCAACCAGCTGCAGCTGTCTGCAGTTTATTTCCTTTTTTTTTTTTCCTGCTTTTTAGGTATAAATAATTTTATCTCACATGTGGAGTACAGTGTGAATATCTGCCTGTTCAAAACTCGCATTACACTTATTACAAAGCACTACCTCAAATCACACTTCCTAGACTTACTCATATTGAAAAGCTGCATTGTTGGGTGAACAACTCTTGTAATAGTGACAGCCAGATCATCATTCCTAACTTATTAACAATGGAAGTCTCACATAGCAGATGGCACATTTCTCTATTTTCTGCTATTCTGAGGGACCAGACATCATTCATGAAAAATGAGTTGCCTTTTAAGAATTCTATAGCAGTCTCTTTATATAGGGTGTTCTCCTGGATCTTTCAGATATCACCAGCATAAAACAGAGCTCTCTCTCAGCCCAAAACATGCTGGAGGGACGTTATACTTATTGTATCTCCATAGTTTTACATCGTCTTTTATTAATTAGTAACTTGTTTTAGTAGCAGTTTTGCTCTTCTAATCTTAAGAGTTTTTTTTTTTTTTATCTTGTTTGTTTGTTTTCAGCAGGTGGAAATAGAATGAAGCCGGTCTGGATCTGGACAAGGATCTCTCTTGAGCTCAAATTTCAAACTTAGATCACAAATGCGGCTTTTCTAGTTCAGATCTGTTCTGTCCCTGTGCAAAAGAGCAGAAAGTTCACAGATTCTGTGAAAACAGCCAGCAGGGATGAAGCATGTTGCGTGCTATTCTCCCACTGAACTATTCCTTTCTGTCTTCTCCCTATCTGTAATCAACATATTGCTAGAAGACAAAGTGAAATGTTTCAGAAATATTTGAAATTCTGTCTGCTTTTTGATGGCGCTTTTTGGCTTTTTCACATTTTTTTCATGAAAAAGAGAGACACTAGTCATTCACTGAAAATCATAAAGCATTTTAGATGAAATTCTGATAAATGTTTTAGTGACATTATTTCAAAATTTAAAATACATCAGAGGTCAACACTGCAGAGACTGCAGGCTAAAGCATGCAGGCTAAGAAGGTGACTATTGTGAACAGTGACAAGATGTTTGGACCTGCTACTGAACTTGCAAAATTCACCATTTCCCCTACTGTCTGTCTTGAGATATTAAATTAAATCAACACTGCAAGGCATGAAGCAGTTGAACAAGCTGGCCTTTAACAAACCCAGGGCTTGCTCACAAGCCAAAGTTTGATCTCATACATTTAGGTGAAATCCGTTTGGTAAAACAGCCTGGTCTGTGGTGGTCTTTAGCCAAAGTCAATTTATTTTTGTTTATTTTATTGTGGGAGCCATAGCTTCTAAGATTTAAATGAAACAGACTAAACTGTAGTGTGTTTCAAAACAAATGTTTGGGCAGTGTTTTTTTCCTATTAGTTCTGTTTTCTAGTATGTATGTTGCCCTTTCACAAGGGAGACAGTAGAGTCAATGTGAAAGGACTCATCGAGTCCAGAGATTCCTTTTCAAGGGAGCCCATGATTCAAAGAATAAATTAATGAAGTATTTTTCCAAATTTACATTTGATAAAAATGGCCTACATTTCAGCCTGACTCAAGGATAGTAGCTCTCTGTAAAATTTTTGGAATTCAAGTACAAGTTAATTAATATAGCTCTACATGGTTATTTTTCCTTGCATGTAAATAAAATATTCTATATAGAGCTGTAAAACCACCTTCATCAAATTCATCATAAGGTTTATTATTTCTATTACTTAAGAATATAAAATTCTTTCTCTCATTTCTCCCCTGAACTTATTATAACATCAGAGACTTTCAGTGCTCACCTGAACTACTCAACTCTTCTAGCAAGTATTGATTTCTCTAGGAAAGGCCTGAAGTAAATTTCACTACCCAGAGGAAGAGAAAGACTAGGTTCATTTTCCTACTCAGATATAAAGGATTTGGGAGAGATGGAGAGGATATTTTTTTTCCTAAAGAAAAGCACAGGAAACAAAAGTAGGTGTTCATTTCTTGCTAGTAAGACAAGGCATTACTACGGGTAAAGGTTCGTGAAAAATCTCCGACTTACAACCCCATTGAAGCAATTCTGTCTACCTCTCCAGTGTACCAGGACAGATGCGGGAGAAAAGACAAGTTCCTTCCCCCTGTGGCCCCCCAAGGCAACACAGAGGGCCATTGCACAGCCTGGTGTCTTCAAAGTATGGAAATGGGCCATAGGTAGGGTCCTTACGTGGTGGCCTGGTCTGATAGACCAGGTATATCTGCCCTTCAGTGTGAACTCATTCTTAGGTGGTTAGACATACACTTGACTGCTGGCTCTGGTATCCTCTGGCACCCCCTTGACTATGCTAGAAAGTAGTGCTGAACAACAGGAGTAGATCAGCAGAACACAAGGCTTCATGTCCACACTACACGTTTCAGGCAATTTATTTCAGGTTGGCTCTACTCCAGTCCCACAGACTAAACACTTATGAATAATTGGTGTAAATTATGTGCAGCTCTGCAGAATGCCTACTTGATCTAATGTGACGGGAATGCAGTTCACGTGCTCTGAGGTGGCCCGTGAACAAAAGCACAGGAAGTGGGCATGACTGAGACACTTGCCTCAAAAGGGCCCTTCTGATTAGAACTAAGACACTAGTGTAGATGAACCCTTAGGCAGTTGAGATACTGAGGTTTGCAGGCACTCACTCTCTTGTCAGTGAAGTGGAAGCATTTCAGTTGATGATTGAAATCTGCAGAGGGTCAAATTACCATTCTAAATGGCCTCCCTCCCTCTCCTAATTAATGAATCAACTGTTTCAGAAAGTTAGATGAACCAGACTGATACTCAAAACATTTCTATGACAAGGATTTTTTCTTTTTTAAGACTAAAAATAAAACATAGGCTATGACCTGCAGAACTGATGTTAACAGACTGCTTTACCAAAGTTCCTTGAAAGTCTAAAGAATGATCCTCTCTTATGATCAGGAAATAGCACTTGCTTACAGTTCCAGTTCTCTTTGAAAAGTTTCAGAAGCTTATGGAGAAGTGAAAAGATGTCTTTGGCACCAAATATTAATCATGAGTTGTGTAAATAAAATATTTATCTTGCTTTTCTAAGCAAAACTCTAAAAAGTGAAATTCTCACTAGTATCAAACTTTAAGAAGCATCAGCACTTAGCATGTTTCTTTGTTTGCTACTTGCTTTCTTCTTCTTCTTTTTTATTTTTTAATTGAGACATCTTAAGCATCCTAAATTGTTTAAGAAACAGTAGGAGAGATTCTTAGGTTTTGAACAATTTGGTCTACTTAGCCAAACATTAGCTAATGTAGTATAGAGACCACAATTGGAAACAACTGTTAGTCAGACATCTATTAGTCTTGTTTTCAGACTGAACGTCAATACACAATGAACAACCTAAATTAATCGGAAGTTAAAACAGACCTTCAAATTGCATCTTTAAACTGGACATAGAGGTTATGATTCCTCTCTGCTAGGCTAGGCTTAAGCTAATTTCTGTGTCACTATAACAGAAAGCCCTTTGAAGACAAAGTTTTCCATGCAGTGTACTTGTTCATTCTTTTTTGTTGTTGTTTGTTCAGATGTATTTTTGTTTGTTTCCAATAACATAGTCTGCTGCTGATGCTGCATATGCAGCCACATCTTTCATTCAAAAAGAGTTCAGGTACAAAGCTGAAATCATGCCAAGCACCCTCTACAAGACTAGCTGTACTATGACATATGCACTTTCAAAGTAGGCCATCTTCAGCCTTTTTGAAAACAAGGGTATTTTGAAATGTCAGAAATGTTTCTATATCAGCACAGGTAACTCAGGCAACCATAAGTTCTGGTTTTGGGCATAGTCATTTTTTTTTCAAAATTTTATGTGCACATTTCTGTCTCTTAAATTGTTTTATTTGCATCATAAAGCCTTTGCTCTTGGGAACATCACTTACTCTTGGATGATCTCACCTGATATTTGTTCTCAATGTCTTACTGGCAAGAATCATCCACTTCAAGTTCTCCCATCTGCACTATTTTTCTGTTTGTCTTCATCATCAGTGAGGAAGCCTGCTTGCTTCTGGAGCTGCTTGTGGAGATTTCCTTACCTATCAGGTCCTCTTTCAGTAAGCTGCTTTTCCCCTCACCAGAAATAGCAGACTGTGCTGAAAGGCAAGGTGGGAGAGGATGTAACCTGCATTAACTATTCCCTGCACAAACTATATGGCCTCTTTGAACCATTGTTGGTAACACCTCAGGAGCTTTTGCACCTCAGAACCTTGCTAGGAATAAGCTCAACTGGAACAGCTGTGAGGAGGGTGGAAATTTAAGGGAGCCAGACGTGGTGTCTGAGAGGCCTCTTTTCTACCTGGAGAGAAAAGGAAAGCAAAGCAGGTGTGTGGTGTCTAGGTGGCAGAGGTGTTATCCAGGACAAACTTGGCAAGGAAGCATCCATCTTTACAGTTTTGGCAAGCTGCACCAAATGTAGGCCACAGAAATTTGACACAGGTGGTAGTGAAACAGCCATTGCATTCATCGAGAGGCAATTTAAGGATACCAAGGGGCACAGTATCTGCAATCTTAGCACCTTGGGGAAATCAGCTCATTGAAGAAATTGAGTGTGCAGATTGATTTTAGTTTTCAGGGAAGCTAATTAAATGCTTGATGTACCTTCTGCCCGCCCACCATGATAACACCAGGATCCTAGAGGCAGCAATCTATTTGCTAGTCAATATCTTTGTCATGCACTATGCAATCACTGACCAAGACAAAGAGTACCTGTCAAAACAGAGTTGCTGCATATGATGGTAGGGGATGGATACGTTCATTACATGTTCAGAGCTATTTATTCAGTCCGAACAGCTTTACTTGTAAGGACAAAGAAGCTAAAGGAGAGTATCTGGTGGTGTAAATTCCTTCTTAAGCCATGACTTCCCCATATCATCCCTTGTCATCACATGCGTCACTATAAATATTTTGCTTTCCTTTCAGGTACTGCCTCAAGCTTCCCCACTTCTCAACTGCTCATTTTCCCTCCCTACTTTTCCCTCCCAGGCTCTGTCTAATCAGACATGAAAAAAATGCTTCCTAAAAGCCAACCAAACTATCAATAGTCCCCTTTCTATTCTAGCTGTGAGCACCAGCTAGTCCTTCCTGGTATCTCCCATCATTCCCTGTATATTTGACCTTACATTTGTTTCTGCTTCTTGCGACAAATTATGCTTTCAATCTGTCTTTCTCCACTCATGCCAGGATAAACACAAATGGGATCAAAGGCTTCTCAGTGATGAACAAGACTGCTTTGGAAGCGTTGGATCATAGGATTTTAGAGTGTATGTGTAGAATTTAGACATCTAATAAGCAAGGAATGAAAAGGTCTAGACTGTAGACATCTCCATTGTGCATATGAAGGAGAGATGATCTAAGTATCTAGTGATTTGTAGCATTACAGTTAGAGATCTAAAAGGACATTGAAGGTATAAAATGGTCAGCAAAGTCAGCTGTGGATGAGCAGATGCTCACACCAGCTCAGAACGCCCAACATTGGCCAGATGAATTTCAGTGAGACAAAAGCAAGCAGCAGGAGATGGAGAAACCAGTTCAGTTTTCATCTCCACAAACTCCATGGAAGTGTCCCTAGCGATTTCTCCACTGTTCAGATGTTCTCTACTAAAGTTTGTGTGGTTGTGAACAGATGTTCAAGGGATGTGAAGAGCAAATAGCCTTTTCTGTCATTATCTGTGGCTGATCTTTGAGCCAGAAATCAGAGGCAGTAAAGCAAGAACTGCATGGAGTCAAAATTACTGAAACTGAGCCAGCTTGACTTTCAGGTCCTCTACTGAGACACTTAGTTGCAATAGTTCAAACATATAATACTTGGGGAATGCAGGAAAGTAGGAAAAATATGAAGGAAGTTTTGTTATATCAGTTAAGTAGTCATACATTTTAAACTTAGTAATTGAAATTGCCTGACACCCCAAGATACTTGTAAAAATAAAAGAGTACATACTTCATTTTAGCCAACAATACTGTATAAACAAATCCCGAGGAATAGATTATAATTATAGACTACAGTAACGGGTGTACTTGATTGCATATTTGTTTCTCAAAGTGGTTTACACTTGCAACTAATATGCTAAAATTTGTGCCAGTTGAAAGAAGGAATCTTGTGTGTCACAGCAAGAGAAAATTATTAAAACACACAAATCACATCTCACTCATTCATACTAATTTTATGCCAGAATCAGTCCTTTTTCTAAGAGCTGTTTCTGAGAAGACTGCCTTTCTTATCATTTCTACTCGTGTGCATACACATAAATTCATATTCATGATCTTCCATGTACTGAGAATTCTTACACATGTACGACATACCAATAAGTAATCGACCTCCACCAGCCATGTTCAAATTTGCTACATAGTTCTGCACCAAAGACACTAACTAAAAACTTCTTTTCAAGACCTTTTTGGCTACCAATTTCTAGTTAATCCAGAGACGTCTTAAAGGAAGAACCCTGCCAAACGAACCCAACACAAATGAAAGGCCCAAGACTTCTAAATGCCACCCAAATCTACACTTTTTCTAGTGCTGTGCTTTTACTTCTGTAGTCCAAGTGTTACTATGATCCATACTGCTGAGAAAATCATAGCGGGGTCACCCTAAAGAAAAAGTAGAAAGGTTTGTGTCATGAGTTCATGCGCAGGCACCTTGTTGTCTAGGAGAGATCTGGTTACTCTTCCCACTCACCTCACTAAGTAAGAAACTAAACAACAACAAAAGGCACCAGAGTGGTCTCTCCTTCAGAGCAGTGTGGGCGACCTTTTTTGTTCTGCACTAACTGCAGGCTTACGTGTCTTCACACAAGAGGCATTTTTGTCCTCAGCTTGCTTATCACCCACACATTCTCCTTCCTTCCTTTGAATACTGCTGTATTCACTCAGTGCATTCCTATAACTTACAAATTTTTGATAGGATTTTTGAAGTAGATGTGACTGCACACAGATCATACTATTAATCTTTTCTTGCCTTGACTCCACCACAGGTAGCTCTCCACAGTATTTTATTTTTATCAATATTTTCTCATTAAACGGAAATGCACTACTTTTGGTGAATAGAATTTAACAAATTGTTAACTGAACTACATTATACACCCTTGAAAAACACTTTAATCTATCCTTAGTCATTGCTTTTCCACTAGCATGACATAACATATTTATGTATATGTATGGATACATGTAGTAAAGTCAAACACTAAAGGACCGTTAAGTCTGTGGCAAAATCTGCAAATTTCAAATTCACTAATCAGATAAACTAAAATAAATATGATTCTTGCAGGGAGGCAAAACATTAGATGACAAAGCACTTCAAACCAAACTCGGAGGTCAGCCTGAGGGGCTAGCTAAAGATCACAAATGTGTGGTCATTTCGGACTGCTTCCTAAAAATGCTGTGTTCAGCAAATGCCAGCTCAGATGGGAGATTAGCAGACAGTTGACACAATCCACTGTCTCTGCCCAGAGCTACACTAACATGCTGACTCCACTTCCTACCATGAGCCTCAGAGGGCAGGAGGGTTCACAGAAGAGTTAGCGTGTGGGAACCTTGAACTGGGGAGCATGCATGGATCAAAACCAGTTTGGCACTAGCAATTTGCTAACATTTAGCACCATCTAAAAAATGCTCTGAGAACGAAGGCTTTTATTCTGTGGGAATGATTTTGCAAAGAAATTTTTTCACCTTTAAACATTTCTTAAAAAAAAAAGAGATAGAGAAGCATTCCTGTCAATTTTTATTGCCAATCTTTTTTTTTTTTTTAATTACAGTTTTTCTTGGCTTGAATGAAATTTATTTTCTTCTTTTCTCACCCAGCACTGACATAAAGCTCTTTGCTGATAAGTGATGAACCTCCAAACTAACAATCTGTGCAGGAGTGGGAGCTCACATAACTGACACTGCTTCAATTTATCTTTTTTACCTTACAAATCATATACCTGAACAGGAAGGGACTGGTAACTGCAAACAGATTTAGGTCATAAGCGTAATATAAAGGAGAAGCAAAAGACAATTATGTATTGTACATATCTCATCCTTTAACGCCTAATAATCGTTATTCATGCATAGGAAATGGAGAATAAATCTTCCCATAGTAAGAGACAAGGCAAAGAGTGCAACGCTCTAAGGCATGCATGGAGCAGGGGGTCCCCAGACAGCAATACCCATGTCCCCCTCTCTACTTTGGGGTTTGAATGCTTGTATTCATGAAGACAGACACTGATCTGACTCTGTAGAGGCTCCACAGCATCTTCTTGTGTTTGTGAAAACACATTATTTTCCTCCCCACTTCTCCCTGCCATTATTTGAGCCTCCTCAATCACTGCATTTGATTTGTCTATGACTCACTTGCATTAACCCTTAAATATAGTTTATTTGAAATATGTTGGTTGAAAAGTTTTAATATTCAGTTTGTGATTTCCTTCTAAATAGGTGGATACTGCTTGATCAGGACTTACAGTTTTCAGGTCTTGGAGAATTTGGGAAGCAGCCATTTGTCTTATGGGAACTTGCAGGAGGAGTATACAAAAGCCCCAGAAATTCAGCAGTTATCCTGGGTAGGAAAACATCACCAGGATGTAGTTAGCTGAAGGACAGAATGATGGGCAGGTTATTAGTGACATCAGGATTTCTGGCTCCTCAGCAATCCTCTGGGCAATTGCTCATCTCAGTCTGCTGGCCAGGCTCCCTGCTCCGGGACAACGACTTCCAGATCCTCTGGCTGCCTGGATCTCTGCTCAAAGGTCCCTGTGTGAGAGATGTTTGGGATGGCTAAAATAAAACATGATTTGACTTTGGGAAGGTGAAGAATCTCATTTTTTCATTGGTTTTATGGGGTTCAGAAAGAGAAAAATAATCTTGAGATTACTTTTTGTTTTGTTCTGTTTTCATTTCAAAAATTCCTATGGAATAAGAATTCTACTTTCTGGGCAACTCTAACAGCCAGCTCCCAGGTATATGTCCCGTAAAAGTTATATATATGGAAAGTTGACATACACAAATGCAAACTATTATGAGTATACAGAACACATGTCTATATCTGACACATTCTAATTTTACTCATGACTTTATTTTCCTCAGATCTCGAGCAGTAAAAATGTGTGATTAATGGATGTGTGTCTAAGTTTACCAAACAAAATGCCTGATGTTTCCTAGAAAAGCCTTGGAAAAAAAATGAGCATCAAATCCCTAAATGCTTGTAAGTCATAATTAAGTAATAGGTTTTCAGAACAAAATTTCTTATCGTTAGGAATTACAGATGAGATCCAACTCACAGTTTCAAAAAGCAGAGTTTCTAAACTGACATGTTATTTTGAGGCTAATCTCCACCCTTACCCCAAAGAAACCCAAGTTTAATCCCATTTTTCAAGAGCAAAACTGGGATAAACTCACATTCTCTGTGCATGAAGTAGCATTTGGATGATTCCCATGTCCATTCCTTTTTTGTCTCTCCAACCCCTTAACTGAACTGCACATACAAACACGAACACTTCCTGTCAAATGCATCTTTACTGCTTGTTCTTAAAAAGTTTTAGAGTAAAGCATTGTCAGGTGCCAGACCAGGAAATGAGACAAAATAAAAATGAATGATTCCTATCCTACTCATAGATAATGAATAAAAAAAAAAGTTAAAATTGGCAGATAAGTTTGGCTTCATGTTCTTTGAACTCTTTAGCAGATATTCAATGGCAGAGAAATATTATTTCATATGTGATATCAACGTAAGAAAACATTGCACTGTAAATACCATTAATAATCCAGAACTTAACCATTATATATACATTTTGTTATCAAATGAATTATTTTAGTCCCTCACGATTCCAGACTGAGTGATAGTTCAGAGTTCAAATTTAGCTATGGCATTTGTCACCGAGAGAGAGGTGAACAGGTTCAAACCCACATCTCCTGTTTACTTCTTGTGAGAGTGTGTTGTTGCAGTTTTAAAGCTGTGGTCGTGGGGGAGGAAGGAGACTGTATCAGGAGACTGATCAGACTGTAGGTCTGATTGCCTTCCTAGGAGCAAATCGAGTTCCCAAATAGAGTGATCAGCTATAAGCTTGACACTGGCAGTATCAGATTCACAGTCTGACAACTGTAGATCCAACCACCCTCCAAACAAGTAATCAATACATATGCCTAAGCTTATGCGGCTGTTGAACAGTTGAACAAATGTAGCTGTGCGTCTGCATTGCCCTTCATACACACATCTTCTCCACAGCCTCCAGGGATTAGGACTGTTCCTGCTGCAAATTTATGCAGACAGGGTCCTAAAAATGCAGCCTCTGATATCCACCCAGTGAAAGCTTTTGCTGTGTGCACTGAGATTTTCTCAGTATTGGAATTACGGAACTGAAAACGTAGTCACCAAAATTCTTCGTAGTCTTGTTCACTAGATTTTGGCTTACACATGGAGTGTAACTAAAAGTGCAATTTTTAAAGTTAATTAAATTAGGGTGTCTTTTCTTTTGTGGAGACACTTTGAAATCGATCTTGGCCTGGTCTATATTGCTCTGTCACTTGCAAAGCTCAACCAGTGTAGCTAGCTGCAAATGAGCACAAGCTTGCCTGTACCAGCCTTTGTAAGAATGCAGCTCAGGGGGTCGAAGCATACGCGCAAAGTGGGGAGCTGCAGCACTGTGAGCAGTGAGAGACGATGTCCTCAATGTGGGGCTCCATCAACTGGAACTTCATTAACTCCTGCTGAGTAAGTAAATACCTGGCTCCGAGTCAGAGTGCTTTCTCAGTCTATTTAATAGAATTTATTTGTGAGGAGAGGAGAGTGGGCCTATGAATCTGAACTCAACTAACTAAATAAATCCAGTATATTCCTAAATATAGAAATTCCTAAATATAGAATCATTCCTCAAGAAAAAGATGAAATATGCTTCCTCCACTGAACAGCTAGGGTTGGAGCCTTAAGCTTGTGTCTGCACTCTGTGGACTGCACTTGGGAGATTTTTATTTTCATTTAATATGAAGAAAATATGAAGAAAAAAAAACACTCAATAAGATCAAAAGCATCCCGTGAAGATGTTTAAGAAGAAAAAGTGGTTGCTCTCAGAATTTACACAATGAATAAGATTCAAGCTAAATCAAAACAGGGCCTCTAAGCCATTGTGCTCTGTGTGATTTAGTTCAAATAATTCAATGTATGCTTGCATACTACACTGAATACGATGAATATATAGTATAATTCATTGTCACGGCAAATAGCACAAAGCAGAATTTCCAAGGGCTGCAGCATTTCAGGAAGGTCAGGTAATGACTATACAGAACCCTTTAGCTGCTTCTGTCTCTTAGAACAGCAGTACAGGCATGTAAAATAGTATAAGTATAGAAACAGCAACTCTGACATTTTTGGTAGTGAGGTAATAAGGGGGAGTATCGTTATGACTCAGATGGGGGGAGAACCAGACAAGCAGCGTAAGTGCAATTGTGTGACAGGCCAGTCAAGACAGAAAGATAAAAAGCAAAGTGAACACCTCAGGGTTAACTAGTTATCTCGCGTACTTTTCACATCAAATACTGTGAAAATTAGGGGGTCAAAAGAGACTACAGTGATTCTAGCCTAGAAGTGAATACTACGGCTATTTGGGGTTCTGTGATCATTTTGATTTAATGAGAACATTCCTATGAAAGACACAGTTTACTTGTGGGCAGCACGTACAGCCAAGCCAACCTGGATTGGTCGCTCATTTATATTGCTGCTAGTTCCCAGTACCTCCACAGGCAAGCCACTGTTAAGGCTCTTCAAGTGTTTGTATTTACCCTGCACTGCAGCTTGAATATGCACTGGGCCTCTTTTTTAGAAACTATGGCACACATAGGCACCCATTTCAGTTTATGAGCAGAAATCAGCCAGCCCAGTCACCTAAAAATGTTCTGTCAAAATCCCCACTTGAACTAGAGCCAAAAGGTACAATTCTTCCTGCTCATCAGCACAGGTGAAGAAGCACAAAAGGTTTTTCTTCCCAAGTGAAGCATCTGCACCTCACAGTTGCCCCTCTCACACTAGCTGAGGCTGCCCTGAGCAAGCTGCCCTGAGCAAGCTGCCCCAAGTGTCTCCTGGCACGTGTCTCCTGCAACCTCAGGAGCAGGATAGCTGGCCCTACAGCACCCTGAAGATGCCCATTCACTGATGGGCCACTCTGACAGCCAAGTGCTAATTAAGGCAGCCCATAAATTATGATTCCTGGCTTGCCCGAGGGGCAGTGACAACCTCAGTCTGAATGGAAAGGCTGTGCAGCTGGCAAGTCACAAATTCACCTCGTGGCACAGGACAACTCATACCACATCAGGTCATCCTCTTTGCCCCTCTGCCGGTAAATCCACCACAGAGGGTCTTAATATAGAGAAAGGTGCAAATTCATCACCATTCCTCCCTAGGGTGTATTAACTTAATCAGCCTTAGAAGCCTTGCTTGGAGCCGCAGGACTGTTAGGGATCTTCGCAGCCAGGAGTACAGACACGACAAGGGAGGCTCTATGTATGCGCCAGGAGGTGCCTGCAGGTGCGTGGGAGGTGAGTTCCATCTCACAGACTTACAATGTGCCAAGTTTGACTATGACAAATAAATATACCTGCTTACCTCTCTATTTTGATATTGTTCAAATATCAAAATGATACATTAATTAAAATAATTAATTTGCAAGATCCTGGCTAACTTTTTCTGGTAAGGAAGTCCAACCTTGCATAGCTGATCTCCAGAGTATCTTGAGCAGCCAAACCCTGCAAAAAACTCTACCAAACAGAGAAAACAAGAGCTTATAGGTCTAACTATGTACCACTGGGCATATCTTGATCCCATCCCACAGTGAAAACTGAGAGTATGAGTTATTCCCCCTATCTTGATAGCCACAGGAAGGAGATCTGAGTGTGTGAATTAGAACAGGACCTTCAGTATACAACATGCGGTCCCCAGTCTGATGACCAAAGGATGCTGCAGACCCAATCGTGTGTACCTAGTGCCTGGTTCCCCATGGGTACTTCAGTCAGGCAGAAAGCTGTACTACTTCCAAGTGGATTTGTCCTGCCAAATCACTGTGGTTGCTAATTCAGTCCCTTCCTTGCATCCCTGCATCCACAACACGTCTCAGAACGGGGTGGTATGCAACTGAAAACACATCTTTTCTTTTTTTTTTTTCCTTTTTTTTCCCCCTAACTGGATCATTTCCCTGATTCAACCTTTCATGCAGCCTCTCAAATGTTAAAACTGGCATAAAGTGGGTTATATATACGGGAAGCCAGCAGCAAGATGGAGCTGTGATAACCTCTACAATGTACTTCAGCTTAGCTCTATAAAAGTGGGTAAAGAATCAGAGGTTTAATCTAAACGCGGTGAAACCAGACACCTGCACTCACCTGGAATAGCATTGTGTTCACAGAAGATGTGTTTGAACAAAAAGGTGATATTTTCAATAGCATCTCTGTTCTCATTTTCAAAAGTGGTTTAAACACTTGGAGGCACACAAATTTATAGACAGGTGTCTACAGGGATTATGCCCCAGGAGTTAGGCTTTTTGTCTCAGTCTCATTTGGTGCAATCTCATTTGCACTTTCAAGTCCCTAAATACATTTTTAAATCCCAACTCTCACTAGTGCAATTGCCATTGAAAACCAGAAGGCTTATGGATGTTTTTGAAAGGATGACATTGGCTCCAAAGCGAAAATGAACATTGGTGCCACAGTTTATTAGGCAACTGGCTGCCTCTCCTCCCTGCTAAGTCACCCCCCCAAAAATGCACCTCACTCCTAAATCTTAGGCGATTATTTCAGTGAGTTTTTTCAGAGAGGATCCAGCTTTGCAGAATCTTGAAGAAAAACGTTTTTTGGTTGTTGTTGTTTTTCGTATTCTGTCAAGTCTCACTTTTGAGCATGATGGAAATGGAGCTAACTCATGCACGGTGACATCTCTCTGCAGTCTGAGGGATGTGCTACCTGCTCAAAGGAGCCATGAAAGGGGACACAGTTACCAGAAGCAGCACTAAAGAAAGTCAAATGGCTTTTTATTAGGGCTGTGATGAGCTTCTCTTGTGTCTTACCAATGGTGCATATGTGGGAGAGAAGGATGTAGTTCTCTTGGCAACTGCCAAAGGAATTATTTTTGTTTTGTGCCTGTTGTAGACTGGAGTCTGCAGAGTCCATGCAAATTCAGAGGAAGGAAAGTCCTTGTATGTCTTTAAAAAGATCCTAGAATAAACATTTCTCAGGGCATATCTTTTTTTATAGCTGTACCACTGTGTTTTTGAAGAGACTATAAGCACGAGAAAGAAGGAGAAAACCTAAAAGCATATTTTAATTAAGATAAACAATTAACATGTTTTAACAAGTAAAGAACTTGAGAGGAAGGAAACAAAGCTGCATGTGATAATCTAGTGTGAATTCACAGGACACAGGAAGGAAAGGACACAAATTGATTACAAATTTCATTGCTGGAAAAGGAGCAAGAGTCCAGCACAACCACGTTGGCAGGTTGTATCTCTAACTGCAACAATCCCAACCACACACACGCAGCTCTAAGAACTTTAGTAGAGTGTGTGTGTCCTAACAGCTGAACCTCGTGAGCCAGTGAGGGCAGCGGAGAAGGACGAATAATGCTGCACATAACCTTAAAAATATCAGAACAGGAATGCTGTTCTATTAATGTAAATCATTATTGAAAAGCAAATGCAATTTTTAATCCTTACATCCTGTTTAGTGATAAAGTATGCTCTAACATAGCTGTAAGGCTGACAGATCCAAACAGCCACAGAGACTTCCAGAGTACAGGATTTCAATCTGTGACTGACAGTTACATGAGGAACACTGAACTTTTATTAAGAGATCCGCAGACAGTAACTGAGAAAGCAAGTCTACTGTCAGCACTTAAATTCACCCTGCAGGAGCCTATAACAAAGCTTAAAGCAATCCTTTAGGGACTTACAGTGGAGTCTGAAAAATACACCTATTGAGTGTCTACAACCGTGGGCTTTCGAGAATCTGGCTGGCAATCTGCCATGGGCTTCAGGATCTTCAGGAGCCTGGCACAGGCTGGTAAACACTGTTTGACATTTTCTAGAGAGCCTTTTTTGTTTGTTTTGTCTTATGGCAAGTAATACCTTGAACTGCTTTATAAAGCATTGAAAACACAAAAAGCAGTGAAAATATAAAGCCTGTAAGACACAGGTCAGCATGAGCTCCAGTCATATTTAACGTTTATAAATAGATTTCATTTAGCAAGATAACGTGAAATATAAAGTGAATAGTTATTTCTGAGGGAAATTTCATCCAGTATGTTGCTCATCCCACACCTCTGCAGAGCAGGATGTTTCTGTCAGTGAAGGCCTTTCTAATCATGCCCTTATATAGCTTCGCTCACTAGAGCACTTTCTGCAAAAGTTTGGAGCATAAATGTGCAAAGTATTATGCTTTTGAATATTCTTTTTTTTTTTGGTATTGCTAATACTTGAGAAATACTTACTGATTTTTTTTTCCTCTTCTGAAAGCATCACAAATATGGTAGTAGAAGGGAGCAGTGGAGAAGTAGTAGAAGGCAGTGAGTAGAAGGCAGTAGAAGGCAGTGAGAGAACAAAGGGAGCCTCTTTGTTCCCCTTGTGGATTCCAAGTCTTAAAATATTAGAATGTGTTAAATGTCTTTAACCACATGGCAAGAAGTTTTATATTTTAAATGGGTTATATTTTAAATGGGTTCCAGTTGATTACTTGTGCTTTGTATCTATTTCTTTTCTGGTTAGGCACAGTCTTTACCACCATAAACTCTTCAGGACAAGAAGTGCATCCGTACTATGGTCCAATTCTCAGTCATTCTCTCCTTCATTTCATGCCATTTTGGCTCTCTAGCTATCACTTTTTAAAGTATCTTTACAGCACACAAGCAGCTGTCCTCAGAGGTATATATGAAAACAATTTCTAGCTTTCCTGCAGGAAAATGCAGCTATTATGTGTTTCCCAAGTGAGTGGAGTACAGGCTATAGTCTCGAAAGACCTCTCAAAGGTGCTCTAAATTACACTTTGGGGAAAGCATGCATCTCATAACAGGATGTGTAATGGGTGTTTTAAAAGAGCTGTCGTTCTGCATATTCCCAACCCATTTTGCTACAGGTGGTGGTGTAATATATGCTTTAATGACAGCACCTGACGTAGCAGAATCATCACATTTTGAGCTGATTGAGCATTCTTGATTTAAAAAAACTCCCTCAGTTTTTTTACAGTTAATTTAAAGACTTGCTTAAACACTCAATTAGTTATACTACTGGGATCATATACTGCCCATCTGTTTCACAAGTGGCATCTCGTCAGTAAAATCATGCATTTACAGCATTGAACAGCAGAGGATGAGAGTGGAGCAGTAACATCCCTTGCGCACTACTAATCTAGCTGCAGGTGATTAGATAAGGTGCAGGGATCTTCGAAGCCAAGACTTCAGAAGGTGGTGACCTGAGCCAAGCCAGCCATTGTTCCAGTGAGATCTAGTGTTGATTAATTCCATACTGAGCACAGAAAGGGTGAAATCAAAACAAGACATTTGGAAGAGGTAGGGTAAGGGAAAAAGTGGGTCTGTCTTCCCACTTTCAGAAAATAATCTACAATACTGGATGATGTGTGTGACAAATAGATGAGCTGTGGCAGGCAAACCCTTCTGGCACAAGCGTGCTTAATTCAGCACAGTATTTGCTTACTAGTCAAGGGCAGTCCTGGTTTGCTGAAGAAAGATGGATGTCTTACAATAGTTACGCACAAAGAGATCCATTTATACTGCTTCAGGAGACTACTAATTGAGTTATTACTTTTCTTCACATGTACATTTGGTAGGGTAAAATAAAAGGTGACATTACTTACACATTCAATGGAAATACAAAAATGCCAGTTTTGAGATAGTCCTGCATGGCTTTATTCAGTCACAGCTGTACAGCTGGACTGCACTGCCAGGCAAGTAGATTTTTCTTTTGAAATGAAATGTTGAAATGCTGCATCAGTAAACATGGAACCTATCTCAATGGGAGGTGACTAGGTCAAGACCGTAAGCATGATTGAACTAGGAAGTGGAGGCTTCTTGTTTGGAAAAAAATTTATATTTATTAACTATTCAGTGTTTTATATATTTATAAGTAATTAAGAGAACATTTAAGGATGATAGAAGCATGCATTTTTCCAGGATAAAAATAATGTCCTAATCCTATGGAGCGGCATGAGATTTTCAAAGTGGAAAAGAAGCAGTTTGTTTGCTCATCTATCCATATGAAAGTTTCTGGTCCATTCTGTGCTTCTACTGTGTCAGCAACTCTGCTGGAGACAGGAAAGTAACTTTTATGGACTTTATCTGATCCAGCATGAGAAAACCTATATCCTTGTGAAGTAGCAATATCAAAAACAGTAGGGACAATGAACTTTAAACAAATAGCAGAGTGTTTGGCACCCAGGTTACAGTGTTGAGAAAAACGTGAAGGGTTTGCCGCAGATGAGGCTCGCTCCCTGAACATTTTGCTAAGTTTCAAATGTTCCAGAAGGTGCAAGGCTCTGGATTGCCTATTGTGATTTTCCTGACACTGTCCTTCCCCTGTCCTTCACATGAACATCTTCAACTGAGAAACAAGGAAAGTAGTTCTGGGTCTCATAAACCTCAGTGACTCCTAATGCAGTACCATCTGATACGCCAAACTGAATCCCTGTCCAGTTACTGGGCTCTCCCCTGTTCTTTTTTACAGTCGAGGAAGCCCAGTGGCAATATTTTTTCTTCCTCTCACATTCTTTTAAGATTTAAATTTGTGCCTATTAACTTCCTAAGCCCTTCCCTGGTTTCTCCCAAGTCTAGAAAAGTGCTGTTTTCTCTCCAGGTATTTGCTTAGAAAGCCTGCAAACACCGAAGGATGTACTAGGACTAATGTGTTAGGGCTTTCACTGCATTACTTAAACTCCCTAGAGTGGATAGGTGTCTGATCCAACTTCCATTTCAGTGCATCACTTCTACAACCTTTTGTGTAAACAAAACCTCCAGATCTATCCCGATGCAGAGTCTGAAACACTCCACATGCTTTGGAAGATATGGATCTAATAGACACTACCAGAAACACTTCCCTTTCCAGCTTCCTAAACTCTCACGGAGTTTTATACAGACCTGCTGAGACATAAGTATGGATTCAGAGGAACTGTCCACTTGAAAGTCCATCTTGCCATGGCTGCCTCGTCACTAATTCCCATGTTACAATCATCATCTTGGCCGTAGGGTAGACGCATGGCACCATATGACACCAGAAAAAAAGCAAAGTGTTCCTGGCTAATTTCTGGTTATGTATAAATACTAGTGGCTATTTATGGTTATAAAAACTTTAAGAAATTTTGAAGAAAAATCAAGGAAAGTGATGACATGCTTATTCAATTCAACTGATGGGCTATAGAGGTTGGATAATTACTTAATCTCAGCATGGATCCACTCGTGCCTTTGTAGAACTCACTGAGATCCCAGCTTTGCCTCTGTCCTCTATGTATGGTATTATAGGACAACCAGTATTCTCTCCTGCTAATTTAGCTATAAATCACCCAAAGAGTGAGTGCTATGGGGCACTCATTTTACAGACAAAGTCTACTGTATTAAAGGACTGCTGGAGGAGTATATGCTTCCTAGATGTTTTTCTTGTTGTTGTTTTTCATTTCCACTTTAGAAAGTAACCAAAAAAACCCTGATTTTTCACTTGGCCTGTCATGTTGAGAAAACTGAGTTTCTTGTTGGAAAAAAACTGCTCAGATTCAGAGCGCTGTTCTGTTGATTTGACTAGATTCTTGGATCATTTAAAAGTGTTTTTTCTTCTTCTTTTGATATGTTTGTCAACAATCAATGTATTAAGAGATATAGACTCAACATGGACTCAATAAGACCTTTGAACTGGAAGACAAATGGACTTTGGACAGAGTCATTTTCTTCAAAATATGTATTAATTCTAAGAAAATAATTTCCAAGCAATTATATAAAGCTTTTACTAAACTAAGCTGTGTAGAAGTGAATTTGAAGATTTACTGTCATCCAGTTTCTTAAGGAGTGCATTTGGGCTGCTAAGGGAAGAGTTTGAAATACAGCGTATAGAGAAGAAAAGCAGGTACTGTTCATATTCCAGAAAAGACAGCTGGAAATCATTTCAAATTTAGAACTGCTGGCATACACGGTGCATCCATTAGGTATTGCTGTTAGTCAGCACATTCTGACAATCATCCCTACACAATGAAATTGGAAAAATAAACGATAAAGGCATGCTGAAGGGGAAAAATAAAGCTCCTGAAGCAAAGAATACATTTGTCTATATAATAGGCCTGACAGTTTGTGATTCCAGGGGCGTCTTTTGAAATATATGGGGAGACTTAAGAAAATTAAGTTAGAAAATTAAGCTAGAAATTTACTACTTTGTCACTTCTAAGAAAATGGTATTTTGAAATGGAAAAAAAAATCATCAATACACTCAAGTGTATGGCTCAGTCTGCTGTTATAGGCAAGGAGTTTGGAAGAGACAAATGAAAACTAATATTTTTTTTTTTTTGCTTTTTTTTAATAGAAGGAACTAAAGCAAGTGAATGATCAAAGTAATGTAAGGCTCAAAAGGACTCCAGGTTACGCTCCTGAATTTTGTGATTGCCCAGTGTTTCCTGTTCCTTGGTGAGAACTTTAGTAGCTCTCTTTCATCCCTCACTGTTTTCTCCTCTTTACCACCACTAGTCTGAGCAGTGCAGGTTACTGCAAGTGTGCTCATATGCCCATCTTCTTGCATTTTCTGGACAGAGCTCATGAGGGATGGGACCACAGCATTGATTGACAAAGGCAGAAGGGCTTTCAAAAAGACATCTTCACCACTGCCTCTGCTCAGAGATCCACAATGTGACAAAACACAGAGAAAATCACTTAAGCAATCTTAAGACTGCTTTTTTTTTGCCATAAGTTTTTTTTTTTATCTTCTGATAGCACAACATTAAAGGTGTAAATCACCTTGGAGAGATGCCAGGTGCTGGATCCTACTAAGAGCTAACGGCAGAACTTGAGCTGTGGTGCAGAGTACCCAAGAGCTTTGCCCTTAAGTGAGCTTGAAGGATGCTTTGGGGTCGCAAAGACTCTTATAAGGAAAAAGACAAAGAAACAAGCAATGGAGCCTGGAGCTTTGGTTTATGTTAAAATTAAAGGGAACTCAGGCAGAAGTTAAGTTTTGGCTGCTCGCCTTGTTTATGTACACTGCATGGAGAGACTCCACAGTACTCTTGCCTTTGATACTCACATTCCTGCAGGGCTGTTACAGAGGGAACCTTATGACTAACCAGTGGGAAACGTGCAGCTGCCTGTGTACTGCGTTGTTTCACCATGGCAATTAAGTTAATGGTAGTGGAGGGAGACAGGGAGCTGGGCATGGGTGCTGCCGCTGAACTATGCAGGAGAGCAGGGCAAGCACAGTCGGTCTTGCAGCTCCCTTCACTTAACACAGGAGCCAGCGGCTTTGCAAAGTGAAAACGCAGCTGTTCCTCGGTGCCCCCAAAATGCTCAGCATTAGAAACCCTCACTTTGCAAAGCCTTTCTGAACAAGGGCTGTGTCATGACCATTCCTCAGCCACCACCGAGACCCTGAATGCCCCTTCTGCACACTGCCTGCAGCGCAACGTCATGGGCAGTGACGAGGCAAAGGCAGACTGTCACTGAACGGGTCAAACCCAAAGTCGGAGCTCTGATGGAGCCTCAACTGGCCAGCGTCTGCCACAGTTACTCGTTCCCTTGTTCCAGTGATGGAACAGCTTATCATACTGGAAAACACAATCAATATATTGCCAGCGTGACTAGAAAATTAAGAGATGCTTCTGAAGAATTCATACAATAATAGTAAAAAATAAATACTTCTAGCTTGAACAAAATATTTTACTGGCCTAAAAAAAAATTCAAGACTTTTAGATGTTACAAAGCACAGCAAATTCCAAAATGAAATGTTATTTTTAGGTGAAATAATGAATTATTGATATTGATATTGATATCTATATTGATATTGATATCTATCTGGAATCTTTGCATTTTCCACCATTTTTCTTTTGAATATATGTGTCTCTATTTCAACTAATTAAGCTTTTCAGTTAAGCCAAATTTATATTTTTGTTAGAATTTTTTTTTTTTAGGTAGAACATCTTGCTGATCTCAATCTACATCTGTCTTTTCAAAAAATGTTAACTGAATGAATCACAAAATATTTGTAAATAAATACATAACAAAACCCCACAGCTGAGGCTTCAAATTAAAAAAAAAAAAAAGGAAATGAAATGAGAATCATATTTGTTGGCATTTTTCCTTGAAAGAGAATACTCTGGGACAAATAAGAACATTTTTCTTTTCTTTCCTTTTTGAATTACCTCATTTTTTTCATACTTTAAAACTGAGACTTCTAGGGATATTTCTCAAAGGGCTTACAACAGTTCTTGTTTTTATGCAAAAAGACAAAGCTTTGAGAAATTTAATATAATAAAACCCACAATGGCCTCAGCTAAGCAGATTGTACAGCATTATTGGAATGTGGTAGCACAGTTTGAGGGATTTGGATCTGCTCTTGAACAGCCTCTAGCCATCCAGGTGTGTTTACTGTCTCCTCATTTTAATCATTTATGCATAGCTAATACCTAATAGGAAAAGAATAAGTCATGGGTCAGAAATAATCAACAAATCTAATTAGATGCAATCAAAATTTCAAGCTGTGGCCTGCTACAGACTCCAGGGACGCCCTAAAAATCATTTCCAAGTATACTCCAAGGTATAACCATTCAAACATGGGAAGCCTCTGAGCATTTTCTCCTTCAAGCCCTATACATTACCTTACTTTATATTCAAATTGCAAAGATAAGCAATTTCTGAGAGCCACAGTCTAATTAGTCTTACTAAAACTTCCTGATTTAAGCCTAATGTCAACTCTCACTGAAATCCCTGAGAGTTCCATTACTCAGGCCCTTAGTGATATGCAGAATAAATATATTTATTGCCTTATGCCTTATTTTGTTAGGATGATTCAGGACAGTGTATAAAGGTGCCAGCACACAAGTTATCTTACAGAATTGGCTGTGCTGGGCCATAAACATCTATCCCCACTAGCATGCAGGAAAGAGAAGGTAGGGCACATATGCTAGGTCTATGTAGAGACACTCCAAGGAGAGGTTTTGCTACTCTTCAGACTTCAAAAGTCCAGTTCACACAGGGTTTGGAAAGCTCTAGCTACCATGCTCTCCCATAAACAAAGACTCTAATAGCAATACAGTTGAGTGAAAGAAAGTATTTACTTTATCACTTCCATCTTTAAGAAATGTACTTACTCATAAACACATCACTGGAACAGACCTAAATTCCATCACTCAGTCTACGTACAAAGTTAAATAACTTCAAAGGAAAACCTCAGTTCCTCTCCCCCGTCTCCTCCCCAGACACCAAAAAAAGAGCATTCACAATACATTATCTATTGAGAACTGATGAACTTGCAGTGAGAACCCACGGATAATAGTTGCATTTGTTGTACAAGGTTAACTGTTTTTATCCTTTGGATAAGCTCCATGAAAAGATAGTCTGCAACGGCTAATGGCCAACAGAAATCTGCAGATATTTTCTATTTTTTTTTACTTTATATGGGCTACTATTATTTTCTATTGTGCTAGCCCTCACCAGTCAGAATTATTGGAAGGCAGTATAGGTCATTCCAAATAATATTTATTTTATTAATCTAAACTTACTTTGTTGCAGCTGGACCAATTTAAAGGAAATCCACAAAATCCCATAATAGCCCACAAACCTCACCACAGTAGGCCAGCCCTTTTCAGCTACTGGCAGTATAAATACTGTTTCTCTCCTAACTTTCTAACAATCTAGTAAAATGCTCCAGTAATACAGAGAATACTCGATTGCTTGCAATATTTGATTATCAATGCTGTGGGACTTCTTTTCAGCTGTTGCTCAAGCACCAGTAGATACTCTGCACCAGTAGATACCCTGCCTCTGCAGGGTGCAGTGGCAGCCTTGCTTCTTGACTCTTCTGATTTCTAATGATTTTGCCTTCAAGGATCTCAAAAGATTAAAGATATCAGCTTCTTACTTTATGTTACCTGGAGAGTGCAAACAGAGGGGAAGAAAACTGCCTAAGTATCACACTAGGAATTCTGTCTGCTGCAAAAATTCCTTCTCAAGAAGAGTCAGAAACTCATTCTCAGGGATCAGGAGCTCTGCAGGAAGAGGAAAGCAGCTGTGGAACTAAGGATACCCATGTTGGGGATGCACAGGTGTTGCTGGAAGCTTTTTTTCCAATTCTGTTGCACTCCTAAGCAGGCTGCAAATCATCCCTCTTTCCACATATCCATATGCAGAAAAGAGCCTCCATTCAGCTCCCGCTTAACTGCCTGCTGGGGAAAAGTGCTATCCAGAATCACTTGTTAGCAGAAGGAAGAATCAAATTAGTAAAGTTTCCATCTCCAAAGATATTTAACTGATTTCCCAGAGCGGCACAAGAGGTGGGGAAAAACTACAGGTCATGGGAGTTTGCAGCGGAGGGGAGACTCCTTTCACCTCTAATCTTTTAAAATCCACTGTGATATTTTAGTGCTGTAAAGAGTGTTAGGATTTTCTCCCCCCTCTCGATATGTCACAAAATAGAACTTAATTCAATAGACTTTTACCATTTGATAGGAAACAAACTCCTAATACTGGAAGAAATACCTTCTTTAAAGGCTCTTAAGCAGGTGAATAAGAGAAAAAAAAACAACTTCTGACCACTCAAGTCCCTCACATATATTGATCTGCCGATGCCTCCTCAGACTTAACTACCATCAAATGAAGTCAGAGAAGAACAGTGCAGTGACAGTATTTTGATTAGCTCTGAAAACTTTTACGCATTACGTTACATGTATAGACAAATCCTGCAAAACCAAAATAGAAATCGCTTTATAGATATGAAATATAAAATGAAACCTAGTAGTTAACTTATAACAGTTGCCTTATCAGTTAGCATGAGTTAGGCCTGGTTAGCAGCGCTGTTAGCATAAGTCCATGAACTTTAACTGACTTTCTGCTGTAGAGGGTGAAACATGATCAGCGTCTGTCCCAAACCAAAAAAGTAACTTTTGGTGTGCTTGGGGAACTAGATAGTTGAACTATGCAAAGAACCTGCTAATCTTCAAAGAGTACAAAAGGGTCCGGGACATGTCTGGAACAAGCAGACTATGAGTGCCAACAACAGCGACAACAAATTAGAAAAACTTCAGTGCAAAACGAATAAACAAATCGCCACAGCAGGGTACCTTCTACCCAGTCCTATAGCTAAGGTCACCTAGAAATGACTATTAGTGTCTTTGCAGGAGTTCCTGAAGAATTCAGCGAGAGACTCCATGGCTCTTCACCAAGACCTGGAACCATCTCTCCAACCTGTCAGGGATCAGAAAGGAGCAGAAAGGAGCTCAGGTGACCCCAAGCAAGTCTCACTTAAACTGCTGCCAGAAGAGCTATTCTGTCTCTAATACTGGGGTATTGTGCTCTCTTCACTTCTTTGGCTCATCCCTCATCTCTCAGCCTCTGATGGACTATCGGCTCCTGTGCCAGTCAGACCAATTTTCATCAGTTGGAGCTTGTTCCTCACCTCCACACACAGCCCAGACATGACATTTAGCACTGTCATGCCTCATAACTGTGCTGCACTGCACCACTGAGAACTATTTCTAGAGGCAGTGGCTTTTCTTTGCTATCTTTCCTGCTATAAAGACAGAAGCTATAAAGTGCCAGGAGAAACTCCCTGTGGAGAGAAGAGGAACCCAGCCCTTTCTGTCAAGGCCTTTATGTCTCCTTGGTCTCCATCCTCCTCAAGCTGGAGTGGGCTCACAACCCTCCACTGCAACACGCAGCTCTAGACACTTTCCCTAAAAGGATGGCCCAGGGTACACACCTCTGTGTAGCTTTCTAGTTTAAGGAAGTGCTTATTTTTCATGTTGGCTTTTGTAGGTCCCATTCCTGTGTATGAATCTCATCAGCCCTGGCAGGTCTATAATATGGCTTTCTGCTGTTCTGCTGTAGAACAAAAAGGTGAGTGAATAAAGTTCTGTTTCTGAAGGATTCTTGTTCTTAGCTCTCGTGTGCAAATGCTGCCACCTCCTACTTAATTCCAAAATTTCTGCCTCAGGGAATTTATTTTGGACTCTCCTGCCCTTTTTGCCATAGAGCTCACTGTTTCCAAACAAAACAACCTCCCTTCATGACCTCTTCAGTCAGGACATTTGCTTTCTTCCGAAGAATAATGTTACTTGCTTGATAACTTGTCTGTCGCTCTGGTTCATGCTGAGTCTGTCTGGTGTGCCCAGCATGCTGCCAGCACCCTTTGAAGAGCAATTACAGTCAGAAAGGGTTAGTGGCATTCATGTGCTAGGACGTTGAGACCTTAATGGAGCAGGACAATTACTCTAAGCCATACCATCCTTACAGTTTAAGTCAGGGGAAGTTTTAAAATGTATATGTTCAACCAGTGCAGTACTGTGTTAGTCACAAGTACATGCCTACATATTTGCGTGTCCTGTTAATAGCCTGAAATAACCTAACACCCAATCCATGACTTGTTAACAACTTCCTTGGAATAATAAGGGATGAATAAATCACTGTGTTTGGGTAATCATGCCATTAACCTTGAAAAGAATAAGAAAACAGAAGGCAGAGCAAGAGGCATAGGAAGTCCCCAAAGGCTTTGCTACTTGAGAAGGTGACGCCAATATAACTCAAGGTGTGAATTTATACGGTGAAATTAAAGCAGTGCAGAAGGTTACATCCTTTTCCACACCTTACTGCAGAAGCACAGCAAGATTTGTTTTGATTTACTTCAAATAATTTAGCCACAGATTGAACTGAATCAAAGTCAAGGTAGCCCTATTTTGAGGTAAGAGAATGAATGAAGAGCATTATGTGAGGGGAATGGCCAATTTAAGCTACACTGGGCCAGTCTTTTCTTTCCTTCTGTTTTTTTTTCTTTTTTTTTTTTTTGTCAATGAGGGTTTACTGAAGGCTAGTGCAGACAGACATACATGATGACTAAGCTGAAGTCACAGCAAGCTGCTTATTTATAGACTTTTTCCTTTTTCTTTGTGTATTTATAATGCTGTTAGCAAGAAGAAAAGATCAAAGGGCAAATAATAGCATTTAGTTAAGTGGCCGCTAGCCACTTAGGTGGAAGGGGGTGGAGGGAAGCGGGAGCAGGGGGGAGCGGGAGGGTAGGAAGAAAGCCTTTCATCACCTGGGACTGCCCATGGACTGCTGCAGAAGTGGGTGATGGGATATCTGCCACTTTGAAGATCTGGCTTTAATCTGGATGTGTGTTTCATTTGTAACCTAAAATCTCTAATTAATATACTAAGAATGCATGAGAAAAGAGATGCCAAAGAAAGCAAAACACATTTTCTTTATGCAATATTGTGACACTGTACACTAATTTTACAGCTAACAACAATTTAGTCTTTATCATAGCTAGAAAAATACCTGATTAAAAAAATGTCACATTGTCCTCCCAAATTATTCTTTTATCATTACTTGCCAGTAGAGAGAGGTAAGACTGACTCATGAATTTCTGAATATATAATCATGTTCTGAACATTCCTTAATAAAAGCTTTTGCAAATAACCTGTTTTGCCCAGATCTAATCTTATAATACAGGAATATTTGAAGATCACAGGTTTTTAATTATTAGTTTTAATATTAACGGATTTTGAAAACTAGAGAAAAATAAGAACAGTTTAAAAGGCCATACAAACATTCCAACATTGTTTTTCAGTCACCTCCAATAATTGGTCCAAACAGCTCTACAAGTAAACTGTGTTCATTTAATCCATTTTCATTCTGAAGACTGATTTTTTTTGTTGTTGTTTGTGTTTTTTTTTTTTTTTTGTAAAATATTAACTTCTTCTAAGTAGATATCTAAACAGATACTTTTCATAGAATCATAGAATGCCTAAGGTTGGAAGGGACCTCTAGAGGTCATCTAGTCCAACCCCCTGCACACGCAGGG
>JAWLRI010000700.1:1686104-1770010 GCA_034781795.1 Crypturellus tataupa | reverse complement strand
TGTGGCCTCACCAGGGCTGAGTAGAGGGGCAGAATCACCTCCCTCGACCTGCTGGAGACGCTCCTCTTAATGCACCCCAGGACCCCATTGGTCTTCCTGGCCACGAGGGCACCCTGCTCCCTCATGGTCAACCTGTCGTCCACCACGACGCCCAGGTCCTTCTCGGTAGAGCTACTCTCCATTAGGTCGGTCCCCAGCCTGTACTGATGTCTAGGGTTGTTTCTCCCCGTGTGCAGGACTCTGCACTTGGCCTGGTTGAATTTCATGAGGTTTCTCTCCGCCCAGCTGTCCAGTCTGTCCAGGTCCCTCTGGATGGCCACACATGATGTTAGACTTCCACATTCCCCAACATATCTGGCTTTCCCAAGCAAGTTCTAGCGTTGCGTAAGAATGGCATCTCACTCACATGAACTGACGTAGTCATAACAGTAAAAGGACTGTGACATCTAAAAGGTATCTTTGCGCTGCATCCAGGGCAAGAGAGCAAGCCAAGCCCTAGGGCAGAGACATGAGGATCTGAAGAGCTAACTCGTTCACCCACCACGTCTCAGATAGATAGAAATATGTAACTGTTTCTTAAGAAATAGTAAGAAGATGTTTTTTCAACTGCATCTCAAGTGATGGTGTGCATGTTCCTAATCCTTTTCAAAGCAAAGTCACACAGGTGAGTTAAAACCATCATTAATGTCAGTTAGTTTTAAACTAAGCTGTTTTTGTAGAAATAAATTATTATTGTACTCACTTACTTGGGTCAGTTATAGTGAAGGAGAGACTTAAAGTTACTGCTTCTAGCTGCTTGCTAACACATCTCATCAGAGACGGTGTACGACAGCACAAGAATGGATGGCCAATGGACGGCCACAACCCATGGGAATGCAGTTCTGTCAGGTCAGTCTTCCACTGGGGCCACATTTTACCAGAATCAGCTAATCTGACCATGTCTATGACACTGGTAGATAAAGAAAGGCTTGTAATATTTGTAATAAACAGCCTGTTTTCAGAAAGTTCTGTATGTTAACTAGCATCTTTTTCTTTTTTTTTTTTTCCTTTTTTTTTCAAATGTAATGTAAGGTGTGTGGATTTATGAGATATTGCTGAGCTTAGGGTATGGAAACAGGTTATATTCTAATACAATACTCCGAAACAAGGGGTATTTTTGAAGCATCAAACTATATATTTTTTTTATTTCATTCATTTCTGACTGTGATAGAAATCTTCTATTAGCACATGACATAGTAATTTAGAGTAAAATATTAGCACGGCTGAAGTCATCGGTATTTTGTCATTGATATTAACAAGGTCAGACTTTAACCTAGATATTGTACAAATAATACTCTCTCTTCACAACTCTTGACATTATAAACTATTCTGTGTTTCAGTTAACAAAGTGATATATACATCTGTAACTGCATTTATTGCAATTCAGGTCTTGCAGTATGTAATAGAAGCATAGAGATAACTTATTACTCTCTCTACATAAACCTTTTTATTTCTGGAGAATGAATGTTCAATGAAATGCCAGGTGGATTCCTCCTAGCGACCAAGAAGGAATACTTTGTTTTCTGTGTAAGCATTCTACACCTTTTGAAATACTTGAACACTAGTAGACTTCCTGCTATATGATCCTTTAGCACTCACTATTTCTCTCCATTAGACAAAACTCTTGCCCAGTCTTTGCTACGCTTCATAAACATGGCTAAACTCCAGAGCTGTGATTCTCTTTCCTGACCACATCTTTTCTGCACTTTCCCTACCACATCTTTTCTGCTCTTGAAAGCAGGAGAGTGAAATTTTGAAGCCTGATTTTCTGACTTTTCCCAAAGTTCCTTGAAATCTGAATGTCAAGGAGTTATGAAGAAGGTATATATTCCTTTTTCATACAATTTAGGCAACGTTGAAATCTAAAGGTCAGACTGAGACCCAAAATCCCAAACCCAAAACAAACAAACAAGCCTCATAGAAAAGTAGAAAAGTTTCCTCTTGTCCGTAGCACTGTTTTCCATTTCAGAAAGGTTCAGCTCCCAAGGGAGTCACTTGTCTAAATTAGGACAGATCCTTCTTGGCTTTCTAGCTTTCCAGAATGGGACTCAGCTGCTCCAGCCTCTGAGACTCCATGCATAAAATTCACGAGATGAGGTATGAATATTTATAAAGTTCTACATATCAAACTTAATTTCCTCAAATTTCTTTACAAACAATGAAGAAAAGTAAGTATTTCTGGGATATGAGTCATTTCATCCTATTGCAGATGTCTCAAATACGTCATAACAATTGTCCCTGAATGCTTCTAGGAGTCCTTGGTGTGTGTTTGTCCCCAGCTGCGGCACCGAGTGGCGGCACTGAGGGCCCGACCCAACACACATCATGGCTCAGGCTGAGCACCATGTGCAGCAGGCACAAGGGAAAAAGGTGCCAGGTGCCTCAGCATAAGAGCTGGATGCACAGTGCCAGAGAGTGGGAATGAGTGTCTAAGAAATGAGTCTCATCATCAGTGGATGAGACATGACTATCTAGGTGGACAATAGATTATTATCACCAAAACATGGAAAATTTGGTGGTGTCAAGATGACTAACAGGGGAAAAAAATAGGCAGAAAAGATAAGATTTGTGAATCTTGACAGAATTAAGTTCTGGGTGTAAGTCTATAGAGTCAGTATTATGAACCAGGCAACAAGAAGGAACTCAAGCTGCAGAAGGAACCAGAAATGTCTAGATGAGTTAGAAAATAAAGAAAATGTAGAATTACAGGGCAATCCAAAATTCTGCAAACTGTAAGAAAGGGATAAACAATAAAGATTTGTTGTCAACAGAATCAATGTTATTTGAAGAAGAGCAACACAAAGTAAAATAAGAATCAGATTTGTCATCAAGGATGTAAGTGGTGATGAGAGGGAGAATTTCAGCACTGCTACTTCAGACATTTTATTGAAGAATGATGAGCTGGTTGATTATAGAGGAGGAGGCTGACTAGACAGTGGAAAATTTTATAGCGCAAAGGTAGCAACACAAAAAAAAAGGAAGGAAAGAAATTATGCTAAGTAATTGGAAAAAAGAAGTGGGAATTCTGTGCACAGTATTTAGAGAAAAGGTGTATAGTGAAATATGAAAAAATGAAAACTGAAGTGAATCCCCTGAAGATTTTATCTGGGAAAAGTAAACCACATTCACAGGAAAGTCTATCACCCTCCCTCCAGTATCTGAGATTTCTAATGTCAACAGGTGACATATAAGTCAGTTGAAAACCTCCAGCATGTTTCCTGTTGTTCTGGATATATTTTTTCTGATTTCATTCCTTTAACCTGACATACAGCTGTTTTAACTACAGTAGTTCAGCAGATTCTAAGATCATTGATGTAAAATGGTGCATGCGCTTATGACTGAAAGTGAGAGAGAGACTTTATGATGAAATTATGACATTGAGGTGAAAATATTCATAACATTGATTTTCAACATTAAAAAAGTTATTTCAAATGAAAACACCAATATCCTCAAAATATCTGTCTCTTGGCTCCTTGCCCTTGGAAATCTCAGGAGCAATTTCCTCAGTGTATTGTTTTCTATAAACGTAAAGCAAAAACACTTAAGTGGTAAGTTTCTTTGCTATGTACTCTGCAAAGATAGAACAATAGAAGGGTTAGAAGCCACTGTATGGGGGGAAATGGTGAGTCACTGCCATGGGACAAAATTAAATTAGTTGTTACATAAGTTCTTCATAATCTTCACTTCTTCAGTATCAAAGCTAGTGACTCAGTATTTGTTT
Source organism: Crypturellus tataupa (assembly GCA_034781795.1). Taxonomy (NCBI): domain Eukaryota; kingdom Metazoa; phylum Chordata; class Aves; order Tinamiformes; family Tinamidae; genus Crypturellus; species Crypturellus tataupa. The sequence continues at coordinate 1,766,250 of JAWLRI010000700.1, read as the reverse complement.
ATAGAGGGAGTTCATTAACACATAATACCTGGCACTCATCAAAGATAGTTCACATTATAGTCTCTATATTCATTCTTTATAGCTTTCTAATAGACTACTGCTTATATATTTCCTTCATGAGTAGGTATGTAATGACACCCTATGTGATTCTGCCTTTGAGTCATCACTTTTCTCAAGTATATGCTGAAAAATTAATAGTTTCATCTAAATTGATATACAAATCTTACAGTTCTTGAAGAAAAACAAAAGAAAATATAGCATGAATATAGATATTTCTCTTCTAAAAATATGAAATAATGCATCAGAAACATTTCTTTTTCATAGTTATGTATCAGTATGTTAAAAGTCAAAACATTACATATGAATTACTAAAGATACTATTTATGCAATCATAATTCCTGGTCAGGAATTCTGTCAAGATATCAATTGGGCTTATTGGGAATTGATAATGTATTTGCTGTGTTACTTGCGTCCAAAGCAGTCTTAGTATAGTAAAGTTACATTAGTAATCAATAAATGCACTGTTCAGCTCCTTCTCACTGAGAACACAGCACTCCTGAAGTGTGTTGGACGGTACCTCGAGTTTCCACTTCCACATAAACTCTGGCCAAATCATCAATACTGTGAAAACTCAAAGATTCTACCCCAACTGCAGCCTAACAAATTGCTTCTCCAGAAGCAAAGGCCAGTGTCCAACAGAGGGTTTTTTAATTCTTGGGATCATACTCAGATTCTGCCTACCTGCTTGTCCATAATAGCTCCTATTAGCTCTCCCTACCTATCCTTACAACACACCTGTGCCCTGGCATTCTCTCTGAGACCTTAATTTCTGCTTCAAGCAGGTGTGGAATTGTATGTGCTTGGATATAGTGCTCTACTCTTCTTCAGATTTCCAAATTCCTTTCTTTTTTATCAGGAGCATAAATATCACAGACTTCAAAAGTCGTAAAGCCATGGAATGTAACAAAAAGTGCAAATTAAGGTCTGGTAATCATATGTTAAAATCTCCTGCCTAGATAGGTTAATCACCATAAACCATAGCTGAATAACAAAGGAGGGAAAAATATATATTAAAGAAATACAAAAAAAGAATACAGTGAATTTTGTGCCAATATAGAGTGTGTCTACACGTAGCTACTGTGATATAGATACTGTGTTATACCTGTGCCAGGATAATTCCTCCATGTGGATGGGGGCCTTTGTATTTTTTTCTTTTTTTTTTTTCCCTCTGGACAATGTAAAACTGACACCGTTCTTTGCAAGCACCATGGAAGGAAGCACATATTCAGAAAGAATGTGAGGATTGGTCCAAAGCCCACTAAAATCAATGCAAGTCTTTCCATTGACTTAAACAGGCTTTGAATCAGACCCTAAATGAAGAAGGAAGGATCTTGGAGTTCTGGGCTAAGGAAATCATTCCATTGGGAGTGGCATGGAAAAACACATGAAGGTGAGAGCACTTCAAGAAAACAAAAGCAGCTGAAAACTTGGCATTAGTAGCGCTTATGTCTTTTTGGAGGTCGTAAAAAATGATGGTCTTTCTCCGATGTGAACTCACCCCTCTCAAAACGGGCTCATTTATTCATGTGTCAGAAACGTATCAAGTACATATGAGACTGGTGTCCTGGTTTTCTTCTGTCATTTGTGCTCAACTTCAAAACTGACTATCACAATGGAAATGACACAGTGTTGTCAACTCCTCCCAGAGTGTCACCTAATTTATCACAGGCAGTTTCAAAGAATTAGTTATCCAATTTTTCCATTTCTTCCAAATCCAAAAGAAGTAAAAATTCCCCAGTGCCCCCAGTGTCCCCATATGGCCTCTCTGGAGTGATCATTATCCAAAACTGACTGTTTTATTAGCTGCTGAGTTTTCAGATCACAGAGTAAGTGCCTCAGAAATCTGCAAATGGTGCTTCTAGGTAAGTGTGCATGAAAAGCAGCTGCCAGGTGAACTGAAGAAATATTATTACAAGGAATCGATATTTAGGGAAAATTAAGGTATTTAAAATAGTACTAATATGTTTTGAAGCAGAAAATAAATGTAAAACATTGTTTATACACAATTAAAAAACTTTTTTGTTTAGATTAATGCAAAACATCTGCCTATTCAAAAAATACCACGGGGAAAACAGAGTGGAAACAAAAAGAAGTCAAAATAAAATAAGACAAGAGATGAATGCAAAGGTGCAAACTTGTATCAGATAAAGAACACAGACCAGACTGATGTGAAGCTTTTGAACAATAAATGTAATCACGTGCATTCTTATCTTGGAGAAGTAAATCCAAAAGAGCAGCCAATGTTATTGGCTCTTAAGGGAACCCTGCAAAATTTTGCAATTGGTCCCTTAGGATGGTTCTGCTTTTCAAATAGCATTACTTTAGCTGTGTGCTGTGGAAGAGATTTGGATGTTGAAGCACTCACTGGACTCCAAATGTTCTATCCTGGTATAGATTAAGAGTACTGCAAGACAGAACAGGCATGCCAACTAGCACTATTTTACAGCACGCTTTATCTTTTAATTTAAGAACGACTTAATGCCTTGTAAGATTTAACTGTTGAGGCAAGAACAAGCAAAAAAATGACTCCCTTTTGCCATCAGCACTATATAGTATGAAAAAAAAATCCAGAGGTGAAGCATACCATTGCTTTTGTGGATTGGTTTTCTATTATTTTTAAATTTTGAAATATTCACTTTTAGTATGTTAAATATTTTCAATGGGAGGGGAACAGAAGGAAAGTATTATATTATTGTCAGAATGTATAGTTTTATCTTCTGTTAATAAAATGAGAGTTAATAAAATACTGCCCCAGAATTTGCCAGCACGGCTTGAAGTGCTCAGCTTACCCACATGGGCAGCTGCTGTGCCGCTCTTCCTATGATGCCCCTGCAGCAACTCTGAGTGTGATGGGCTGTGTCCAGGGGGGCAGGAAGGACCAATTACTCTATGAGGAGAGGTGAGTTGGGAGCAGAGGGCAATGATGAGGCACTGACCTAGACCTCAGCTGAAAAGCAGCTCCTAGAGCCCAGGAGGGATAGCCACGTTTCCTGTTTCCTCCCAACAACTCTTATCAGTGGAGGAGCTCATCTTGCATTCAGCTAAACCCCTTGACTTGGCCAACTGTTCTCCAAGAAGGGGATGCATGTGGGTCCTGAGAGACTCTGCTGACAGTGCAGAATGTCATGTTTATCTTGGGACAAAGTAATGCACTAATGGTCCAAAATGACTAGAAGTCTCAAACAAGAATGTACTTCAGGTCTATTTTTGATGTGACAGGGGGGCTCCTTCTCAAGCTCCTTGTCTCCTAGAGTTCTAAGGTTCAAGGTATCTCTTTTAAGGTGTCTCTCTAAAAGGTAGTCTCATCTGGAAATCTCCTAATCAGATAAAAATCATCTTTGTATCCCCTGACAAATTCTGAGTTGCTAAAATTCTTCTATTTCCTACCCCCATAGGCAACTGAGAAAGCAAACCAAGTCTGTTGACATGGGCACATCTTGTCACACAAGTACATCAAGGAGAATGTGCCAATCCTTTTTTTTTTTTTTTTTTTTTTTTTTTTAGGACAAGGCTGGCCTTTGTGTTTAAGGTACACTTATACCATTATACCCACTACTGAAAAGTATTAACTCCCTTAGTTTTGGCTTATGCTGCCTTACATATGTGAGCTAAATTGGAGTGAGGAGCTCTCAGGTTAACATGGATCAGTGAAAAGAGAGAATCTCACAACCAGTATTTCTATCCACATGTGGTGATTCATGCTTTGCGCTTTCTCAGGTCAGTGGAGTGCACTGGGGCAAAACTCATCTTATTTCTTACCCCTGCTGATCTTCTGTAGCATGGAAAGAGTGGTTACTTGTGCAGGAGTAGAAGACTGACTTTTAAAAGAAATTCTCTATGTGTCACAGACTGGTCAGTCTGGTTAGTCCCATACAAGTTCTTAATGGACACTTCATTGACTCCACTGGAAATAGATTTACAGTCATAACACTCAGTCAGACTCTTGAGAATCATCTGTCAAAGTGCAGAACTCTACAGAATAGAGCTCAGTTCTTTAGACTTCCTGGAGAGAAGATGCTACCTCCTGGAGCACAATTATTTAATCTACCACTGAAAAAAGATCTTCTCTCTACTGCATATAATAGAAGCCACAGATCTATGCCATAGTTATGCAAAGACAGGTGACAAGAATCTCACTACAAGTGTCTACTAGGGAGTCATAGCTACTACACAAGTCAACTAGGAAGTGGGTCACATCATTTTGACCATAACTCATAAATATGGGACAAATAGATGAAAGGCAGAAGGCTCCCTGAAATCCTCTCTCTGGACTGACATTTCTCACTGAGTTTCACCATAATTAAGTACAGTAGCTTGAAATTTTTCTAGCAGGGCAAAAATGTATAGAAATCTTCAGTTTAGTAGATCATTGGAAATAGCTATGTCTGGGAAGAAACTTTCATTATTTAAACAAGACAGGATTTGAATTCCTTATTACTTAGATCTAGCTGCCAAATATAGAATGCCATCCTGGATGATGAGTGTGTATGCGTGCATATTTGTTTATGTATTTACAGGTCTGCACCAAGTATTGACTTTCTAAGATCTTGGCTGGTCAGATAAAAATCTCCTTCTTTGTAAAGACTGGCCATTTCTCAAACCACAGGAACTTTAAACAGTTTCCTGGCAGACACTGAACAAGCAGGTTGAAGTGGGCAATGTGATGAAAGGGGAGACCATCCTTTTAATCCTACAGGTTGCTGAAATCCACAGTAAGTTTCTGTTTTCCTCATTGCTTGTTTATTTTATTTTATTTTGTTTTGTTTTTTCCAATCTGGTCAAAACGCATTACAGAATCTGCAAAGAAAATGTCTCAAAAGCACAATGTGCCTTTTTTTTTTTAAGGAAAGCATTGCATATCCTCATTCTGGTGGATACAGTGATTGTATTCACACCTGCTCTATGGTTACACTGGCCTCCACGTTGAATCTGATTCAGCCGGTGGCCTCTAACTGGGCTTCCGTGGAGATCTTTCTTTATAAGGTAATGTTTGCAGGCTTTGGCTGCAGGTCATCAGACCTGCAAAATCCTAGGATACGAGACTAGCTCGAAAGAGACTTGGATTTTGAGGGAAGAAAACAGAAAGGCTCCCTTGCACATCCATGATGTGAGGGCTCCTTGGCGTCTGTGCCAGCTTGCTGAGGAGAAGAAACTGTGTTGCCAGAGAAGGCATCCTTTCAAAGCAAAGCACAGTGCTCTGGCTGGACCTGTCGGTGCTGGGTCTGCCTGCCTTTTCACGTTGTATACTAAAAGCACCTTCATTAAGCCAACATTAGCAGAAGGGCATTAGCTGCAAGCACATGATGTGAGGCAGTACCTGTGAAAGGTGGCTGCAAGTTCAGGACAGCAGTGTGATTTGACTGTGCATTTTGAAGGCATTTTTGTATTTATTTATTGCTATTTTCTTGAAGAATACCATGATGTGTTCATTTTTCACACCTAGGGGTTAGTCCCAGAGGGTACACTGGCATTCCCATGTTTGGGAGATGGAGATACAACAGCCCTCTGCAGCAAGACCCTGGGATGGAGGCGACCAAGCCAGAGCTGGAGGAAAGATCCAGGTCTTGAAGAGGGTCTGAGCAAATCCGATCCCAGATCTGATCTCAGAGTGTGCAGGGCCATGTAGTGTGCGCCCAGACCAGATCAGAGCCCTGCAGAGCTTCAGTAATGGGGCAGCATCTAGGCTAATCAATCCTGCTTTGCAACATTTCCACTGGTCAGAATGAAACCTGGGAACAATTTCTGCTGCAGGTAACTCATTTCCACCTCATTAACTTCCACTTAGACATAGGCTTTTATAAAACAGCTTTCCTATTAGTCTCACCTGGCAAATCTTAGGACGCAGAATGCATTGAAGAATTGGAGCAAGCAGAAAAATTTGCACTTAATCAGAATTAATGCCATGCTTTTCCTTCTTTTTTTTCTTCAGTATTATTTTACTCATTTTTTATTTGGCTTGCTTTTCCTTTAGAAACTTCCTTTTCTCTCTGTCACCAAGGGTACAGTAACAAAGTCACGTCTTCTACTGAAGAGGTCCCAAAAATGCCTGTTGCAAAATTTGTAGCTATCAAAAGCACTATCCTAGGGACAAAATTCCCCCTGTCACTTGCCTCCTTTGGAATCAGATCTGCTCAGACCCTGCAGGGGAGACCCATGCTCTAAGACATGCTGCTCTAGGTAAGCAAATGACAGGAGAAAGCATGAAGTGTAAGAGAAGAAGGGCTTTGGCATTCACAAATTCAGTAAAAAGCAAGAATCCCATGAACTAGACATCAGATTTCTGTTGTGCTGTGTGCTGAAAAGCTTGTGGAGAAGAGAGAAACTCTTTTAGGCAGCAAGGTCCTTGGATCTTCCTCTGCATGGGGAGACACTTGCTGGGTCCCTGCTGAAGTAGCTCATCCTGCATCCACTTCCCCCATAGCCAGAGAAACAGACTGGCATGGGGACCGTCCCTGTGCTGCTTGTGAACAGCACGGTGTCCGAGTGCTACGCTTACCATGCTTATCTCCCACTAATAGCACAAAATGCCTTCTGTTTTCATTAATTGGTATTGGTAATAAAGACAGTCAAGCTCAGGGTTTTGATAGCAGATGCGAGGCTTGGTAGATAAAAATGACACCTGTTTTACCAAAAGTGGACATAAGTCCATGCTATTGAATTGAAATGGTTGTGAAAGCTTCTGCATTTAGTGAGCTGCATTTCCTGAGCGGGGCAATAGCTGAAGGGATCTGCCAGCATCTGCTGAATTTCTTCCCAACCAACTGCAGAAATACAGGACAGCAACAAACCAGTGAATGTCCTGACGGAGGAACAGCCAACGTTGCTTACCTGATGGCTCCCCCAGCAGCAAGGGATCAGGAGAGCTCCTAAGTGGATCAACAGTCTGAAGGAAACTTTTCACTGCATTTCTGAGTAGAAAAAATAAATGGAGTAATTCCAAGGACTCTTTCTCTTACTACAGCAATATATTCTTTCTTACAGGGATATATAGCTGACTACATTTTCCAAGTAAAAATTCCATCTCCTGTTCACTTCACTGGCTCAGATATATAACAGATTTTGCTTATAAAAAGAAGCTACATGGAATTACGCTCTTTGCATACATTTGAAATATTTGGGCTCATGAATGTTAAACAGTTTGCTTTTTTCAGGTACTAGATATAAAATAAGATGTGGAATAGCTTTCAATTTACTTAAGAAAGAATAAAAGAAAATACAACAAATATAAATATTTCCTAGTTTGGGATGGTATAATACTAAAACTGTCTCATCATAATTACAATTACTCAAAGAAAATGATAGTGTTCAGCCCTCCTCAAACATTATCCAACAATAACAGCTTCTGTAACAGTCCTAAGATCAATATGTTAACACAAAGATAGATGAGCTATAGCAGCCTGTAGCATACTCATACACAGATAAAGGTTTTCTGTCCATACATATCTATAAACATTTCTATTTGTAGGTTCCTGTAAGTAATGCATTAGAGCCCTTTGACCCTCTATAAATGTACCTGTAATACTGCTTGAGAGAAAATACATTTCAGTGTTCTGACAATTTCTCCTTTCCAAGATTTTCAGAGTGGAGTACTCAGTGTTTCATTTTGCAAGATTTTTCTGTGCTTAAGATGCCTTGAGGTTTCTTTCTGTTGTTCCTAAAAAAAAAAAAAAAAAAAGCTGAAATTAAAATATTTTTTTTTTCCCAAAATTCATTTCTCAGTGATTTAAAGAAATATGGACATTTGAAGTAATTTGAAATAGACTAGATTTTCTAAATCCACAGAATCCCTGTAAATTTCTCATCCCCATATGGTTTTGGTGTGTGTGAGTATATAATTATAAACAAATACGAAGGCAAGCCGATGAATACATTAATCATCTTCTCGTTAGAAATGCAAAATTACTAAAGATCGCTTTGTATTACCATTGCACTTGCCGCTTCCTGCTATTCCATTCTGCTGTGCTACTGCTCTTGTGAATTTTATTGCATGCCTGTTAGGTCTTCCAAACCAAGGAATAAATTCTCTCTCTAACTGTCTCAAACTGTCTGACATTTTAAAGTGCTAACATATTTGAAATAGTTTCCTATATCCTGTGCCCCTCCTCATTTTATTCCGTGCCTATGTCTGCTGCTAATTAAGACCATCTTTTTTCTTCTTCTTTTTTTTTTTTTTTTGGTTTTGTATTTGCAGACTTTACACTTAAACGTCATGTATCTAAAACTCTTCTGTTGTGCAATTCCTGATTTTATAGCTCTTCAGGTTAATTTGGCTACATATGCTTTTTTCCCCTCTTATAGAGATTTGTTTTTTCTTCTGACTGAGACTATGAACGAAAGCTGGTTTAAATTTAGACAGAGGCAACAGGCATTCACTTTTTTTGGTTTGCCCATAAATATTGCTTAAAGATTTATTTCAATTTCAGCTTCCCTTTTGAAGCATGCATTTTATGAACATGGTGCCCATGACTTTGTTAAGAAACAAATTTAGTTTTATACTTTGTTATGATTGGCATCTTTCACATAAAATACTTGATACATTATGGCAACATTTCCTTAACATTATATTTTAATGAAAATTCAGCTAAAAAGGTTCTTCCTGAAAAAGGATACAATAGTGAAAAATGAAAAATGAATATAAGCGTCTAAGTAAAAAAACTTAGGAATTCTGAGAAAAACAGAAATTCTTAGGTTCAGTGGCACATTTTCTTTCAGCAAAAAAAAAATCTTCTTCATTCTTGAGCCTGCAGATCTGCCTGAATATTTATCTTGGTTCGAGCGCTTCTTTACACGCTGCAATATAGATTGGCTGCCTCCGCGTCTAAAGCACTGCCCTTTATAAGAACTGCACTATTTAGCTGGAGCAGTGGAAAGATGCATAAGAAGAATATTTGCGTTTCAAAGCGTCATTCAGTCCTTCCCTCAATCTGCTTATGTAACTTAAATATTTTTAGTGCCCAGGAGTTCAAAGCTGCTAATGTGTTGTGTTTCTGAATGACAAATAGAACACACTAAAAACAGCATTACGCTGTTTTTTTAAGAACGTTTCAGGGAAATTCATGCAGCTCTAAGTGAAACTCTACCCTACCTTTAGCCATCCAAGTATTTCCTTCCTTGTGCAGCGGCCTGAATGATTCATTGTGCCCGGGTTCTCTCTTCACGGGTAGGTATGAAGCTGACGTGACTGCGCGGAGCAGCCAGCACACAGAAGCTCTTCTCAGGCTCAGCGTCTGAGACACCTCGCAGCAGCCACCGAAAGGAAACATTCCTTTGCGTGATTCATTAGCGATACGGGGTCCTGAGGGCTGACCAGAGAGGCACTCGCTTTTCTCTGTAAGGTGTCTCAGCTGCGTTGCTCCTGCGGGCAGCAACAGACAGGGGATTTTTCACCAGCAGACGCACAGTGGAATAGATCTGCGGAGTGACCGAAAATGTAGATATTTTCATAAAGCTGAAGTATTAGAGTGACCTATTTTAGAAGACGTGTGTCTGCTGAGAATTAGGAGACATTGCATTTTCTCTGTCCTATAGCTTTACCTAAGCCATTGGGAAGCACATATTTGGCTCATCCCTCAGACCAAATTAATCCAAGGACAGGAATAAGGAGATGCCTTGTGAAACATTACTCCTGTCTCACCTATCTATCTGCAGCAAGACAAATGCTAACCCCCAAGTTCATCCCATTCAGCAAGGCTCCGTCCTTAGACGACAGAAAGAAGTGCGCGTCCCCACAGGTGTCTGTCTTGGACTCCTCTCTTAGCATGAAATGAGTCATCTGAAGATTAACCTCTCTCCGTCCTGAATATATAGAGGAAGTAAAGATGATTAAGCAAGCCAGACTCTTAACTTTTAGATATCCATAGTTAAGTGAAATTAATGTCCACCTGTTCTGCCTCTCTTTGAGACACAATTTTTTTATTAGACCATGACAGCTCCTGCTGATTTTATTGTTTTCAGCTTTCCTTAGTACTCTAACTATCCCAACACAAACAAGAAACAAGAAAAATAAAGCAAACCAAAATAAATTGGAATGGCCAAGCAAAAAAAAAAAGGTAAAATAAATAAAAATAAAAGAAATAAAGGAGGCTATAAAAATAAGGAGGCATACTTTGAAAAATCAGAGCTGTGTCAAAATGAGGAAAACAGAAAGAGCAATGAATTCTGTAAGGCCAAATATAAAATCACAACATGGCACACCAAAGACGTGCCTGAGGAATAACCTGAAAGAAAGCATGAAAACCTATAATAAATCTTTCTGAAACATATAAGGAACATGAAGTTTGCAAGAGAAACCGTAAAAACAAGCACTCATAGAAGATAAGGCTATAGAAAAATAAATAAAGAAAGAATAATAATAAAAAAATGAAACCACTCAAGGCTATATATATTAATATAAATTCACTCCAGAAGAACTTGACAGGAATTATGGAGGATGCATCAGAAGTTCTGTCTGAATTTATTGAAATTCTGATAGAAGAGGTTATAAAACAAATCACCAGGAGTGGAATTTTATAGTGGTTCACACTGGAAAGAGCTGAATCGCTAAGAGCTGCTTTTAACTCTGTACTTAAAAACACATCACTACCAGGGTAGCAAGTGTGAAACCAGTTTTTAAAGAGGATTCCAAGTTGAATGCATGTGCCAAGATCTGATATCAATGTGGGGCAAGCTAACACAAGCTAAAATAAAGAATGGAATTAGCAGGAGAACCTTACAAAAACACATTGAAAACATTTTCAATATATTGAAAAGATTCAGAAAAAAATTCCTACTAATATTATTTTGAATAGGAAAGACGAATGATATGAAGATATGCAGAAGCACTTCATGATGTTGGATGACTGAGGTATAAACTGATAGATGGACTGATACAACGTGATGTACAATTCCTGCTTTATGCGCAAACGATGGGCTTTGGTATGACTGTTCTCATAAATCAGAGGATGAAGCTATGATGGGTAGATAGCTCCATGAAAACTTTAGCTAAGTGTTCCACAGAAAAGAAACTCAAAAGTTTGTAATTGTTAAGGAAGTATAACAGAGAATGTCACTATACCATTCTATAAATCCATCCTGGTTATCTTAAGCACTCCAGTGCTCCAGTATCCTCACCTGAGAAGGATCCTGTAGAGCTAGGAGAGTAATAAGTAAAGACGAGAAGTATCATCAGAATAAGGGAATACTTTCATGGAAAAGAGATGACTTGAAGATGTATGAGGCTTATGTAATTATAAATTACAAAGAGCAGGTGAGCAGAAATGATTGTTCACTGGCTTGCCTCTTAAAAGAATTAGAAAAGCATAATGAAAATATTGTTTTCATATTAAAAAAACACTAGTCCTTCAAACAAGATGGAGTAACACTTCTGTGATGCTTTATTAAAAGTTGCTGTAGATACTAAAGATATGGAGAAAAATACCATCAACAAATCCATGAGGAAAAAAAGTCTTGAGCAATTAAATTCAAAGATACCATCTCTGCCTCCATAAGTCTTTAAGCTACAAATTGTTGGAAGTCATAGTAGAATAATAGACAAGTATTAATATGAGCTTGTCTCATCTGATTGATCTCCATCTCAAAAAAAAAAAAAAAGTGTTTATACTCCGTGAAATTAAAAAAGAGATCTGTGTTGAGAACAAGATCAACTTTGGAAAACAAATTTAAGAGAATTGGACTGAAAATTCAAAAAGTTGTTCTGCATGACAGATTAGCTATATGACCTATAATGCTCATATGGCATCCATTTAGTGTTTGCACACAGAGATGCCAAAGGAGATTCTCTAAGCCATATCCATCAGTTTATGTGGTAACCAAGTAAGGCCAACTAGTGATCACGTCCTTTCACTATACAACTGAGCCACATAGTGCTCAGAGGGTTGTGAGCAGTGGCACGAAGTCTACTTTGTGGCTGAGACCTTAGCTAGAGATGTCCCTTTGGGATCAGTCCTGTATCCGATCTTGTTTTTACAGTATTAATCAATGACCTGGATGAAGGGATAGAGGGTATCCCCACCAGGTTTGCTGATGATACAGACCTGGGAGAAGTGGCTGTTGCACTGCCCTTCTGAGAGCGGGAGGTAGGGTCAACAGGCTGGAGAGGGGAACTGCATGAAGTTGAAAAGGAAACACCAAATCCTGTCACTGAGGAGGTATAACCTCATGCACCAGGACAGGCAGGGGACTGATCTTTCGAAAGTAGCTCTGCACAGAAGGTCCCAAGAGCCCTGCACAGAAGGTCCCAAGAGCCCTGCACAGAAGGTCCCAAGAGCTCACCTTAACCATGAGCCAGGGATGTGTCCTTGTGACCAAGAAAGCTAATGGTCCTGGGCTGCATTAGGAAGAGTTTTGCCAGGAGGTGGAGGGAGATGATCCTTTCTCTCTGCTCAGCACTGGTGTGGTCACATCTGCAGTGCTGTGTCTTATCCTGACCTCCCCAGTGTAAGAAAGACGTGGAATTACTGAAGTCCAGCTGATAAGATCATTAAGAGACTGGAGAACTGAGAGGAAAGATTAAGTAAGCTGGGACTGTACAGCCTGGAGAATAGAAGACCGACGGGAGTATCTTATCGGTGTATATAAGAATCTGAGAGACAGGGTATCAGGAGGATGGGGCCAAATTCTTCTCAGTGGTGCCCAATGACAGGATGAGAGGCAAGGGGCACAAACTGAAACACAGGAAATTCTGCCAGAAAATGAGGAAAAGCTTTTTTAATACAAGAGTGACTGAGCACAGGGACACAGGTTGTCTAGAGAAGTGTGGAGTCTCCATCATCGGAGATTACTCAGATGTGATCTGAACGTGGCCCTGGGCAAAGTGCTCTAGGTGGTCCTGCTCTGAGGAGGGAGTTTGGACTAGATGATTATTAAAAGTCTTTTCCAATTCCAAAATCAATTATGTGATTTTATAATTCATCTTGTGATGTTCTGGGAGATTTAAACTAACCTACACATAAGTAGGTGTAGCGTCACTGATGTCGCAATCACTCCTTCTAGTCGTGCATCATCAGCAAACTTGCTGGAAGTGCCCTGCCCCTTCATCCAGGTCACTAACGAATAAGCTGAACAGGACTGGAGCCAATACTGACCCTTGAGGGCTGTTGCTGGCTATAGGTCTTCCAAGTAGACTTTGTGCCACTGATCACAATGCTCTGAGTTATGGCATGCAGCCAGAGCTGAAGACCTGCTGAAAAAAAATATTGTTGAAAATGCAGAAAACCTGCAGAAAACATTATCTTTATAACCAAAGAAAAGGCCAATGAAAGAGACAATCCTGGAGCAACTGAGAACAGCAAGTCTTAAGAATCTTCTGAAATGAGCAAATAAGACTGTCTATCAATGGTGGGAAGGCACACAAACAGCTTAGTCCTGGAAGTGGACACTTGACAGCTCTCATTTATTTCCTCTGAGAGAAGGTTTTGTGGGGCATTTTTTTACCTTGCTTCTAAAATTTCCAGACTTAGCATTGCAGAGATGACCATTTCTATTTACTAAGATTACAGGTATCTATTTTGTTTTGCATCTATTTTGTTTTGCATCTGGATGGAATTTTGTATAATATCTGTTCTATTAAAAATAGGACAATTGTTTTACCAAATGCTAAAAAACAACTTAATGTTTAAAAAGGCTGTTAACAGTTGCAAACAGGCATTTATTTTTGTCATCAAGTTACACATTTTGTGAAGAATCATATATTTTAGGGCCAGAATGATCTTTCTGCATGTATCATCTAACATAGGCAGGCCAACAGTGACTGAAGAATTGCCTGCATTTTTGGATTTATCCTGCTCCTTGCAAGTAAAATTCTTTGAATTCAATATTTCTTTTTCTGAAGCAAGAGGAAAAATCCTTGCTAGGGCTGTTTTTGTTGGGGGAGAAAAGTGTTGTTCATTCTCTCTGACATCTTTCTTAAAATTTTCATTTCATTTTGTTTCTTTCTCTTAATTTCCTGTTTGCATCTGTTCATTTTTCCTTGTCCTAATGTCTCAGCTTTGTTCAGGAAACTCCCTCATGTCCTGGGACACATTGCTCTCGGTTCTTTTTCATCCTGGTGATTTCAGTGGTTTCAGACTCTTATCAACTATTGTCTTCCACCTATTCCTAAACTCTCCTTCTATTTCCTTAGGCTGTTTTTTTCCCCATTACTTTTCCTCTTAACTTACTCTCAGGTTTTGTTCTCATTTTTCCATTCTGCTACAGAGCTGATTTTTTTTTTTTTTTTTTTTACCTTATAGGTATTTATGTGCATTCATAACTCTTAAGTCTTCCCATTTTTAATCTCTCTCCTCTGTATCAGTTCTATTCAAAATACACATATTTTCTTCTAAAAACTTCCCCCTTTCCTCACATTTTTTTTTGTTTGTTTGTTTGGGTCTTCTTTAAGTTATAAAGATCTTAACAGTAGCTTGATAGTTATTTGCCAGCAATACAACGACAGGCTATTATTCCAGATAAAGAAACTTAAGAAGGTTTGCTGATGAAAGTATTACAAAATAGTGCTCTTTTTATTGTAAAAATACCCCAGCTCTTAAAATCGGAGCATCAATCAGAAAAAAAAAGGAAAAGTAAGTATTTGTATTTGTAATAACAATAATTATAAGCAGGTAGGATTTCTAAATAAAACTTTTAAGAAGTAAAGAAGCTTATGCTCCCTCTATGTGGGAGGGAGCTCTTATGCTCCCTCTATGCTTCTTTACTTCTTATGCTCCCACATAGAGGGAGCATAAGAGCTTATCTATGGCAATTTTTATGATTTTTTTCCTGATTGAACTTCATTTGAAGTGTTTTGATTTTTTATGACATAAAAGTAGCATTATTTTGTAACATATACTTTTACTGGCAAGCCTTATTGGAACTGCAAAGGTTACTAAGAGAAGTATTCATCTGCCTGGCTACATGAGAACTTCCTACTTGATACGGAACTTAGTGATTTTTGTTTGTTTGTTTGTTTCTTTCCCTTTCTCTGTACTTTGACTGCATTCAGTGAAAAAAAAATCTTCATTACTGTCCTCCTACAAATAATCTCTTAATACCTTAAATCTTTTCCTTTGTGAAAAAAATGTAGCTCCTGAGAAAATGATGCAGAATTTCTCCTTTAACATTATAGACATTGTTAGCTTTCCAGAAGCTGACTTCTCCCATCAAATTGAAATCTCCCATCTCTATATACATGTATGTATATAGATGTATAACTTACTTATAAATGCTTAAATTGCAAGACAGTTTAGGAAAGACTCCAAATTTACTGAAAAACAAACAAACAAACAAAAACTTCGGAACTTTTCCCTGGTCTTTTTTTTTTTATTTTCCTTCTAGAGGTGATATTACTACTTTGTCCTAAAGCCAGTAAAAGACAGTGAAAAAAGAATAGTCTAAATAACTAATCTAAACAAGAAAACTGTATTAACTATTTCTATTTCTTGTATTTTTGCCTTTTGAAGTCTGATGCAGGGCTGTTTGCACTTGAAACAGGGGCTGAAAATATGAGAAGTAACATCAGCTACTGCAGTGTGAAAGTAAAGAGTTCTCTGAGGAAAAGTGCCTTACTAACAATCAAGTAAATCAATATTAAATTCTGAGGATTTAAGGTATCTATCTGGACCACTATTTGAATTAGATTTGAATTTTATATAAAGTATCAATTATATACTTATAACTATATATTAAATATATGTTAAATCGTATATAAATTATATTATTTTGTAAAATGAAATTCTGCTTGAATCACATATTATCAGGGAAGAAATTGATTTAAAAGCAGTATTATTAGAACTAATGTTGCAGTACTGAATAGGAGAGCAGCTATGTTCCTCTAGCATGAGGCAGAAGTATAACCTTTTCCTGAAGTTGAATGTTAGTCTTGTAAGATTTCAGGAATTCCTTCATATCTTTTAATTTGATTTTTTTCTGAATAAGCTGGTGTATTATCTTAGGCAATATAAGCACCTTATTAAAACTCAAGCTTTCCTTAAGCACATCCACAAACCTCATTTTTTATTGTAATCATTTTAATCTGATAACTCGCAGTCATGTTACCAACACAGTGCAGCAGTTTAAGCAAATGAAAGATTCAGTCAGGAAACCACGCCGCCCCCCGTCCCATCCCATCAAAAAAAAAATAGCCTCAGAAGAATCCCAATTTAAGACAGGCACAAATGACAAAATAACTAGTTGGCTATTGTGCAAACAGGCAATTTATATGTTGTGTTGATGAAGGCTTCAGAGTTATGTGTCAGGTGCAGGATAATTATAGTGTAATTTTAATAGTATCTTATGAGATAGGAGGAGGACATGAGATAATGAGATAATGAGATAAATATGTCCTTATGAGAAGAACATTAACTATTAAAATATCAAATACAACAGCTGTTAAAGTTGTATCAGTGGGTTAGCTTCAGGCTCAACAGAACAAGACAGACTGTATCCTAAGTGGAATTCTGGACAAGATCCTCAAATCACCAAGTTCCTATAGTGAGGGATTTCCATCTTCAATTTCATAAGCTAAGAAAAAAGACTTTAGATGAGAAGTTACACCCATGCATTTTATCCATAAACACACTTGGCTGCCAACAGTAGTCAAACTTTAGTGTTCAGTAAAAGTTTGTTTTCTCCACATGTTTCTTCTTAAGAGGAGGTTTAGACATAACCAGTAAACAGAATTAATGACTCTACATCTAGTCATAAAGAAAATCAGTTTTCTCAAATTTACTATGGTTTCAGAGAGAAACTAATGTGCTGATTCAAAAAAAAAAAAAAATCTGTATTGACAGAAAGGGAAAAGGACTTTAAAAGGCCCTAATCATGGAATGCCATATAAGCCTGCAGCAGTGTAAAGTTTTATGGTGCTTTAAACTCATAGCATTTGGGGATTAAACTGTACAATGCATTTTTTCCCCCTTGTTAAAGGAATACAACATTTTACACGAGAGATTTAAAATAATTCATTTTACCAAACCTCCATTATGAGTATAACTCATTATACTAAATCCTCATTCACTGTTAGCAGTTATGGTGCTGACATTTTCTTCTAATTCTTCCCCTAGAAGAACTTAAAGCTGCCAGTAAGAACTTTACTGTCACGAAGTCTGCTTGTTATACAGATAGAAGCTGCAAAAAAGCTATGAGGACCTCTGCGTGTTGAGTTCTTACCGTAGGTGTGATGGAGGGCTGCTTTCAGGGGAATTTGGAAGAACGTGAGCGTTTGGAACCTCGAGCCCAATAGCTGCCCTGATCTGCACGGTGGCGGGAGGTGCACGACAGCCAAGACAAGGCCAGACGATACATCCCACATTACCTTGTAATGACATCGTGGAGCCAATATCAAGCAGACGAGCCATAGAGGGCCCCATCTTGTGCTAAAAAAATAAGCTGAACTTGTAGGCATGGCTACATAGTTGGGCAATAGGTTAGAAATATCTTGCACATTTGCATACAGTGTTATAGCACAGGCAAAGGAGCTCTTGCTTTGCGTTGGATTTTTCCTAGAAGCTCAACAGACTTCCTTGAAAGGCCCTTGAGGAAATAAATTCTTAATTTGTCAGCACAATACCAGGCTCATCCGGCATACCAGACATAGCCCTACACAGAGCCCATGGGAGCCTGAAATTTCTTCTAAGTAGAGTGTTTTCCAACAGTGGTCCCTTCACCCCCTGGATAACCCAAAAGCCACACCGTAGCAGGCAGAGCTGCTGGATCCTCTAAGCAGGAGAAAGGGACTCAAACTGGCTGCTACATCTCTGCATTTTACAGGTTTGAGAGAGGACAGAGGACTGGGTTAAGATTTTTGAGGGGGTTGCCTGCCCACTTCCACTGCTGCACATTTAGGCAGCTTAGAACAAGTTAGGAAGGGAAATTTATTTGGCCACAGCAGAGATGAGCCTGGTATTGTGCTGACAAACATGGCGAAACAGAAAAATAGGTCTCTTGCCAGTCTATTCTTCATCAAGTGACATTTTTTCTACCCGTGGAGTAATCTAATTCTATCTGTAGCTTTCAACATCTATTTTCAAATCCTTTTGGAGTGAACTACAAGGACAGACAAGAATTGCCACATTTATTATGATGCTTCTTGAAAATGCTGATGACGTGTTTTCCCTTTCCCTTTCAAAACAGGAATCCTTCAATGTCTGCATTCTGCTTTGACATTCAGTGCCTACCTACTATAAACCAGTAACTTTAAGGGACTTCTTGCCAAGAGTGATAAATTGCTTTTTGCTAACATTTAAAGCACAGCCCTTTAAATGTGTGAGCCATTCCTCTTTTGATTTTTTTAGTTGTCTCCAAAATTCTTTTCATATTTCTCTCAATGTAAATTTTGTTGACAAAAATGAATCCACAGAACTGTGGAGAGAAAATGGACTTTAAATGACTTTTCCTGGGGCTTTATGTGGGTCTGCAGACATGAATCAGAGGGATTCCTATCATCACAATTCATCATTACAGTTGGCTTACCATTTTCTGTTTGAGCTTTATTCATTTGTACCTTCAGGATGCAGACACATCACATTGCGCTGCAGTGCATTCCAGGGTCAGAGCACTGCAGCATGACTTACAGCAAGCAAGATACTTTTTGCTCACCCTTCTTGAATAATTGCCTTTGAGCATCCGCTGCGTTGAAGAACGTTAATGCTAGTTATTTGAAAATGAAAGAGGTCCTAAGATTTCCTTAAAAGTTACAGCCATATCTTAATATTGCACACATGGAGAAAATCCCTCAAAACACAGATATATCTGTACAAGCATACATCTTAGTAAATAGCTCACAGGCTTGACCTTTTTTTTTGAGTGCAAAAAAATTACTGTGGTGCATGTGGAATAGAAATGTAAACAAAATAATTTCAGTACATTCTATGAGCAGGAAATAAATGAATGGATGCAAGAGAAATTGATTTTATTTTGGCTACTTCAGACACTGTATCACATATATACTGTAGTTCTTTTTTATTTAAGGAAAAAAAAATAGCTAGTGTTTTGGTTCTGTAATGTTTACCATGGTCCTGTTTTGTTCAATTCATTTTGGACTATGAAATGGTCAGAGGATTAATTAGGAAAAACATAGTAGGTTGTGTGTAGGCACAGATTTGCCATACTTCTCATGACAATATCTGTTTTATTAAGAAACAAGGTTTTTTTATGCTGATACCATGCGGTCTGCAGGTTAGCTGCTCCAGCTCTGTCCTGTCCTGTAAGGAGCATTTTGATCGGCACTAGAGATCAAGCATGACTTGTCTCAAATAGGCAGCACTGACTCTCATGGATAGAGAGTCATGAAATGCCAGCTGTAACAATGTCATTTGTACTCTGCTCTGTAAGAACAGCCCAGGTTGTAGCAAGAAAATATTTTATGTCCTTGGTGTTTCTGGCTGTCCTTGTGGTTTCTAGAGTTTTGGCTGTCTGAAAGATGAGATATATCATCCTTAGAATAGCATCAGCAACCTAGCTTACAGGAGCAAAGAGCTGCTGCATAGCAGTTTGTGATTCATAACTGCCATCCTAATCCTTGACTAATTCCTACCATTTCAGGAAAATTTGTCTCCTCCTTAAAAATTCTCAATTATCTTCTGGGAAATCCTGGTAAAAGTTATGGATGTGTCTGTTACAAACACGGTGAACTAATCAGCAGTGAGGCCAGTTTAATTTGGGTGGGATAGATGCTACATAGGTCAAGGTTATAGCACTCATCCAGTGGCCACTTGTCTCATGGCTGGAATGTCAGTCTAGCTGGAAATTGTGTTAAATATGACATATTGCACATGGGGTACATCCTTAAGCAAATGAGTTTATTCTTATTTTCTTTTGTCTTTCTGTCATTGTTAGGTTAAAAAGAGGACATATCTAGAGAGTCCAAGAGTTATAGTATCCTAAAGAGTTAAAGATACCCTTGTTATTTTCCTTTTGCATTTTTTTCCAGAACCGCCTCCACTCCTTGCTGCTGTCCTTACTCTTGTCTAGGATATGAGAAGAATCTGCTAAAAAGAAACCTCACAAATTATGCAGAGAAGTGATAAGTCTCCACACTGGGTTCATGCAAACTACTATGAAGGGCACCACCTCTTTCCACACCCCTTAGTTCTCAGGAAAGTGTGTTTATAAGCATGGGAGATTAATTAACAATTTTCATCATCAGTGCATGTAAACAGCGTATTCATAGTGCAATAGATGACTTAAAGACCGCAGGCTTGAAAGAGAGACATTTCCAAAGATAAAAAATGGGGACTGGGCAGACTGTCTGCCCAACTTGGGATGTCTGGCACATCCTAGAAGCCCTAAGTACCTACAGCTTCAAATAGCATCAACAGAAGAAACCGCACCTCAGAAAATGACGTTTTGGTCACAATCTATTGTACATCAAGAGAATTAAGCAGTCCAGTTGTTTGACACTCAGGAAATTTTATCTTAGACAAGTGACACAAAACTCACATATTAAGCAATGAGATATGAACTCAAAGGATTAAGCCCTGTGCCTAACTCCTCAGGGAAAATAAATGTGACAAGTTTGAAGGAAACAGTAAGATCCCTGCAGGCACCTCACCTCGCTTGGATGCAGACATAAGGATAGACACAGAAAAGAAAAAAATTTATGAATGGAAAAAACAGGAACAAACAGCAAACAATTTACTGGTAACACTGAATGGGATCAGAAAGGCTCTCAGCACACAGTTTTTTATGGTGAAGATGCTACTTTATAACTGCAGTTATAAATAGGATCCTTGATAATTATTTTTCAATCATTTCAGAGACTAATAACTTGTTTTGTCAGGTTTGTAATTATTTCCAGAGATGACATGAGCCTCAGCTTTAACAAGCATTACCGAGGTAAGCTCTAATGAGCTACAAACAATAGACACATTCCCAAGTATCTCAAATGCACCCAAGGTTTTGCTCAAAATGACACCTGATGCCATTTTCCGGCACATTAAATGTAAAACCACTTTTAAAACAAACAACTGATTAATTACTGCACTAATTATGCTGAGAAGCGTTTCAAAGGGCAGTGAAAAGAGCTCATTGAAGGCTGCTAAAAATAACCAGACTATCCCTTATTTTTTTCCTGAAAGCTGGTACTTTGCCATGTCCTCTATTTTGCATATTTTCATTCAAATTTGGAAGTTATAAAAGTTATGACTGCTGCAAAAGTGAGAAGGAACCAGGAAAACTTGTGGGTTAAGTGAGACATATTCTTCCGTTTCTGCTTGCAGGTCTAAAGTAAATCTGTTCAGTCAGCAGCATTACATTCAAGTAGACTGTGGACTAGTTGCAGGACAGATTCTCTCTGTTTTGATTTTTTTTCTTTTTAATAAAATTCTTCATGTTACTGACATATCTTAGGGGTTAATGGCAATACTGTTCATACGTAAAATGCTATTCTGCAGGCTTATCTATATTTTCTATTTTGCATTTTCTTTTTGATTTGATTTCATCAGTTATATATCTTTTTGATTCCCTTATTCTTTTTTGAAATCTACTATCACTGTTTTCTCATATATTCTTTGCATTCATAATATTTATTCAATGTAATTTAGTCTAAATTTAGCTCAACTCTCTCCTCTCTATGGTGACTACACAGACAAAAACAAAGGGAAATTTGTAAAATATGCCTGGCAATGGAGATGGGCATCTAGCATTATTTTCCAAAGCTAATTGAGTGCAGGACCCTGAGGCACATATAGGCTAGATGGCATCTAGTGGGGGCCCTTTTAGGAGCCAAGCGGTAACAGTTTTCAATCAGCCATAGGGGTGAGCTGGGCTGAGACATTACGTGGCTCTGCCAGCCTGAGCATCCCAAAACTCTCATCGGGAATTGATCTCCTGCCCACCGGATGGTTGTGCAGAACAATACCAGGAAGTTATCAAGCCAGCCAAAACATCTGGCTCGACTTTTTGATATTTTTATGATAAACATGGAGGAAAAATAGAATTTGGCAACTACTAGAACTCATTTTTTCGTTTCCCAGTAGCCCTTTCCTCCAATTTTAATCAAACAATAACTCTAAAAGGGTGAGATATTCTTGCAAGTGTTTTCTTAAAGGCAAAGTGGTTATTTTTGCTCTCACAAAGAGCTGAAATCTTTATGTCTACATCAGATGAAAGATTTTTCTTCCCCTTGTTAAAAAAGATGAGAAAAAAATGGTGTTAATTCTGAAAAGTTTAATTCTATTAAGATTGCAGATCTTCGTAAGTATTTTTGTAAGCTTTTTCTTCAATGCCTACATTAATTATTTTTCCTCTACAACTTTAGAAAAATGTGATTCTTTTCTTTATCTTACATACACTTTAGTCCCAAGTCTTCAAATCACATTCATTTATTACCTGCCATTGTTTTCCTCTAAAGGGAGACAGATAAAAATGCAGATGTGTCAGATGTATCTTCAGAGTTTCCTTGTGTTTACTGAAAGTCTGTTTCTGGCTTTATTTTTTTATTTATTTTTTTGAGAAAGAGACAAAACTGAAATTATAGCTGTTAGGAAGCCCCCCATATCTTGCAGCATATTATATACCCCAGTGAAAAAACTGCAGAGGTTATTATACCGCAGCTGAAGTAAAATGGAGTGGAATGAGGTGGTAACTTAAGTACTGACTTGCCAGATCTATCAATTAAAATGTTATCTGCCATTTGTATTTTATATGACTTTCAATGGGGGAATTTCTGCCAAAGCTCTGTTTTCTGAATGTTACTCTGCAGTCTGAATGGAAATAATGAAACAGAGCTGGAGAATTCAGCTCAAAATTGAAAATGAAAGACAACATGAATGGTCTCACTACACTCCTTCCAAGGAGCTGTTAAAGAGAAGAACATTATTTATTCTTTTTCTTAGAAAGTAAGCTGGATGGAATGTAATTCTCAGACTTGCACCCCCTTTTTTTCTGAGTAGATTTCATTTCAGGCTATGGCTATACATTCAACATAAGGCAACGTGGTTGGACTTAATGATCTTGAAGGTCTTTTCCAACCATAACGATTCTATGGTTCTACAAACATCAGCTGTGACAGGTTTGCACCTTGCAGATAAACCCATGGACGGGGTTTGCAAAATCTTCCAGCCGATAGCACTTGCCATGCCCTTTGTCTTCTTGGAGCTCTGGGAAAACTGAAATCCTAATTAAGTAATAAATTTCCCTCCTCATTCAAAAAGATGCTTAACTCAAACTGGAACAAAATTCATAAATTTGAGCTTTTCCATGCAACGGAAATTTTCAAGATATTTGGTTTTAGAGGAACAAAATGGAATATTTCAAGAATTCCAAGCCAGAGAGCCAGCTGGCTAAATACATCAGGCAGAAATCACAGAAGACTATGGAGTTAGCTGAGTCCAGGAGTGGAGAGCTCCATAAACCAGCAGGGAAACCCCTTTGCTGGGCTGGTAGACTGGTTTCTGTCAAGCATTTCAACAAAATGATGTATTCCAGCAAAACGATTTAATTCTGAATTTTCCAAAGGAAAAAAAATCCACGAAAACATTTCACTAATTCTACTGTTTCTGTTTTTATTTTATTTTATTTTATTTTATTTTATTTTATTTTATTTTATTTTATTTTATTTTATTTTATTTTATTTTGCCAATAGTTTCCCTGGAATTTTTGCCAGTAGTTTCCCTGGGAATTCCCTTCCCTTTAGCAGAATTCATGGCCGCACCATAATGGGTGAGTTTTACTACTACACATCCCCAAATGAAGCAACAACTACTAGACCTGAAATGCAATTCCTTCCATAGAAGTATCGCTAGTAAAGCTATCCCTAAAATTACCCTGAAGAACTTCTCATACCAAATAATGTATGCTTTAGCAGAAATCAAAATCCAGAAAGGTGCTTTCCAAGCCCGAGAAATTAGACTTCAGGGAGCTTTTAAAGAGATTGTAAAAAGTAAAACTTCATAAAAAAAAAAAAAAAAAAAAAAAGAGCACCAATTAGAATCATTTTATCAGGAAGATATACAATCACAGAATCACAGAATGGTTGAGGTTGGAAGGGATCTCTGGAGATCCTGTAGTCCAACCAAGAAGAGACACTTAGAATCATTCCATTCTGTTTTGTTGGAAGAAGTATCATAGCACTTGCAGTGGGCCAGCAGTGCCTTTGTTTGTTTGTTTATAATCTTGTGATGAATTTTGACATAAATCACATTTTTTATGGAATATGGAAAATCCTTACAATGAGACCAGTTTATGATTCTTTCTTGAACTCTTTTTTGGAAAGAGGTAGGTAATTAATTCACTTTTTTTTTTTCATTGTACCGTCTGTTGAACATGGCAAACAAAGCAGAATCCACAAAAATATGTACTTTCCTGTCTCACTGTACAAAAGTCAAAATTGTTCCTATTTATTTAAATTATTTAAAATTATTTAAATTTATGTTTATAGTCCAAAAAATGACTGAACTTCAACTATGGAATCTGAATTTGTGCCTTGCCTATACAGAGAACATTGTGCTCTTAAAAGCATTTAGATCTCTAAGAATTAAAAGGTGGTAAATGCTGATCATTTGCCAAAGAGAGATAAGTGTCTGAGAATGCAGTTCTAGATGACGAAGAAATAACTTACTTTTGAAAATCTCCAGACTGCAGGTAGCAAAAATGCTGTTTTTTCATTGTTGAAATATGTTATTCTTGCATACTAGGGAAATATCATATGATATCACATAATTAAAATGTGTATATTCACATGGAGCCCTAAAATCTAGGTTTTATCTCAGTTCTTGCAAGTTCTTACTCTGTTACTGATACTTATAACCTTAAATGCCATATGATCCAGATAAAGAACTGTGTTAACAGTTTACAACACTTTAAATAAACACAGCTTATCTTTCAATGACCCGCTCCTTCTCTCGCTTGAATGTTCATGTTGTTCTAATTTTAACACATCTGGAGATTCTCAAATGTTAAGTCTGTATGTCATTATACAGGGAATTTATGAGGCAGAAATAGGCACAGACAACTAAATAGCTTGTAGGTACTGTGGAGCACCCGAAGGACTTGCGGGAAATTCAGTTTTGGCAGGCTAGTTAAGCTGAAGAGTATCGAAGGTGGCCAAACCATCACTGAAAAACACACTAACTCTTTTGAATCTAAAGCACTAGCTTCAAATTAACACCAGCGGGGCTCCTCTGATAATGATCTTTCAGCCTTTCTCATGATTCAAGAGGTAGGGCAGAGATAAGTACTGCGATATAGGAGGATAAAGGAATACAAAGAAAAGACTATGCTGTTCATTTTACATGTCACAAACCATAAAACAAACATTGAGTGCTCTGAGTCTTTCAGCAGGTTGTATGTGGTGAGGCTTTGTGCTAACACTGGGAATTTCACACGAAGGGAGGCTTAGGTGAGTACTTAGAAGATCATGAGAGTGAAGGATTCCAGTTTTCTCAACCAAAATAAAATGTTATCAGCTACAAGCAAAACTGCACTCTTCAACTGGATGGGTTCCTGTGAATGATTTCCAATGAACTGGAGAAAGTAAGATCCTTATGTGTATATGAACAACTTTATATGTAGGATTTTAATCATCCAAACCAAATCAAAATGAAATAGTACAAAATTGGATATTATAGTAATATTTTCAAAGTTTTGTGGATATTCATGAACAGCAAGCTGCTGTTTGTACAAACTCAAGCTAGTGGAAATGTTTTATGCTGCAATTCTTGAAATATTGGATCATCTCACCCTGTAAAACTTATATCAAGTAATTGTCTTTGTTTGCCATTATTTATGTTGGACCTTGATGGAGACAAGCTAAGCAATGGTTGCCCTGGGCAGACCCTGTTATCCCTGTTGCTGGTGCTCAACACCTACCTGGGGACAACATTGATGCTCAGTCGGCCTCAGCTGCCTCTAGGCAATTTTATATTTTTTTTTTCCTAGATTGACATTATCAGCTGAGCACATTTTCCACTTGTCCTCAGTTTCAGCCTGATGTCGCTAAAATAAATGACGCAGTAGTCAAGAAACTGTGCCTAGTCCCCACTGCCAAAGTGCAGTTGTACCACAGTAACCCCAGAAAACCAGACTGCTCCCAGAGTTATCAGATATAACTGTAAAAATGGTGAAAAGTACAGACAGACTAGTTATGAAATACACAGATAAAATGCTGTTCAGCTGCAGAACAACTTTCAGGGAGAGGTGAAAAGCAGTTCAGGAGCAAGCTTGCTTAAACAATATTCAACTTCCCTCTGTAAAATCATTACTCTCATCAGACATATTTTTGAAGCAGTATTTCTCTTTTAAGAAGCAAGCAGATAGATAAATTCAATAGTTTTCTTCTCATTAAAGCTTTTTTAATCTTACACACAATTTGTGAATTAGCTATTGTTCCTTCATGGGAGACACATTTCACTACAGGGCTAAGGTGAATGGCTGGAAAAAGCACAATATTGATGGCAAAAGTGAAATGCATAATATTGCATAAGATTGTTTAATTCTAACTGGTCTATATTTCATAACTGACAATCAAGTACACTTTGACATTAAACTATACAAATGTTTTCAGAAACATTTTTCCTCATTGAAAT
Organism: Crypturellus tataupa; assembly: GCA_034781795.1. NCBI lineage: Eukaryota > Metazoa > Chordata > Aves > Tinamiformes > Tinamidae > Crypturellus > Crypturellus tataupa. The sequence goes on along the minus strand of JAWLRI010000700.1, from coordinate 1,739,692 downwards.
ATCCCTGCATAGTCAAATAAATTTAAAAGCTTGTTCAAAAGTCCTGAAGATTCTAGTTTTGTCTTAACAAAAAATTGAATCAAAGACTATATTATAGAGCACACTTGGACACCGTTCCTAGGCTTAGTGGGTAGGATTAATAATTATAATTTTGAGGATCACAGAAAGATTTGTCCGTAAGACAAATACTCCTATCTTTCTTGGGCAGCTTCAGAAGAAAGAAGTAGAGACAGACATGTTCAAAATAGAATCTGGGGTGGAAAACATGCTCTATACTTGTCATTATTTGTCTTGTGGACATAAGTTAAAGAGTAACTGTGAAAAGAAACTGTGAATGAATATAATTAATATATATGAATTCCCACTAATTCCAAAATTTACCACAAAATCCACCTAAGTAGATGGCAAAGTGGAGGCAGAAGCAAGATAAGCAATATTTCACCATAAGACACCTTTAAGATCAAGATACCTGTATCAAAAGATATTTTCAACCAGGACAAAACAACCATTTAAATCTCATTCAGCATTCTTCCACTTCTGCTTTTAAAAAGTGGTTTAAGTTAATTAATTAGCTTGTGCTTTCACTGGAAAAAAAAAGCTTCCGGGGGTGGGAAATAGTTTTCTCTGTTTTTTGTTTGTTTGCTTGCTTACTTGCTTCTGGCAGATAATTTTTTTCACTGAGATTGACCATTTGCCAATCATATAGCTTCTACCACCCTGTGAGTCTTATCACTGTGCAGCTGACCAGACATTAATAGATTTATTTTTAATCTCCTGCAAATTAAGGAAATAGCATTTTTTTTGTTATTTTATGAGGATATCTAGAGATATCTATCCAGAGATAGATTGGTTAGATGCCTCCAGGTCCTGGAGTAGACTCCTTTCTGTTCAATTCATTTCAATTATCTGAATCACAAGAGCAATAGTCAATAGTATAAAATGAGAGACAGAAGAAGGATGGAAAGCACAGAGAGCAGTGTTTGTTTAAACAGCTTGGTATGCCATGAAGGAAGAAAAGAGAAAAATAAAATGAGAGTTCATTTGGTCCTTGATAAGTTGAGTAAGACCTAACATTTTGACTTTCCAAATTGCAATTGTTTCCTAAAGGTGAAGGTCCTCTGTAAGGGCCCATTTTACTTCACAAAGACACTTTGCTCACATTTGGGCATATACTCAAAGACATCATGAGTGCTGAGTTAGGAGCAAAATCATAAGCACACTTTCTTCATGCAGGAATCTGAGCTAGAAGCCCAAACCCATGGTGGTATTAACAGTGGTTAGGACTAAAACTTTGACTCTTCTGCTTTGCACATGGTTAAAGAACGAAGAACATCTGGACCCCAGGAAACAGGGTCTTCTAGAGGGAATTGTACCTCCCACTCTGAAGCTCATGGAAAACCAGTCACAACTAAAGAAATCCTTCCTCTGTGACCTCGTCAGCCCATTCCAAGGGTGCTCCGGAAATATAATGCTTCTAAAATACATTAATGTAGGGTCTAACATTTAATCAATGTAAACAAAAAGCAGAAATCATTTTCCCCATATTTGTAGTAATAGGAGAGGAGACTTAGCTCCAGACCACTGCCGGCCTGTGGAAAAAGCAGACTCTCACATAGACCTGAAACATTTATCTGTTTACCTGCTTCCCACATAGGATGATACATTCTCTCTTCCTCAGTAATTCTTCCTGAGCGGTAAATTATACTGCATCTATAGCCCTCTAAAAGTATAAGCTGGCTTCCGCACTATAAAATCAATGAGCAGTGTTGCTAAGAGCCAGGTGTGCCAACCTGAACGAAATGTCTCACGGAAGCGTGGACTTTGGACTATGGAGCCCATTAACCAATGTTAATCAGCACGGTTATTTTTTTTTATACACAGAACCAGATGTCCCCCCAGAGCTGACTTCATTTTTTCCAGGGTGCAGATACTGGGAATTACTTTGAACTGCTTTCTGCAGTTTTCTTTGAAGGCTGTAGGACACAGTGGAAATGCTGATTCTTTAACCTTTTATTCTGTTTTTATTCACTAATGCTGCAACTCACTGCAGTGGCTGAAGGTAGAAGATTGACTAAATTTACAGTCTAAATTTACAGACTAAATTTACAAGACCCTCCACAAAATCATGTTTGGGACTAAATGTAGAGTATCTCTGAAAGTACACAAGATATGCCAAAATACACTTCTTTCTTTTTTCTTTTTCTTTTTTTTTTTTTTTCCCAAAAGAAAATACTGCCTTTTTAAAGTGCTCTGGGGAAAGAAAATGAAAGATGCCAGATGACAAATGCTAAGTGCTCATTGCTTAGCAAACACTCTGAACAAATATCACAAACCTGCAAAGCCTTTAAGCACAGGAACTCATTCCACTGAAGCCCAGAGCAGGAAGACAAATAAAGAACTGGCACTACAGTCATGATAATACAGTTAAAGGCAACCAAGTTATATTGAATGGGAAGAGACATTTGCTGTGGTCCAACTATATTGTTACACATTGCTTTCTATTGCACTGAAATATTTCATCTTTGGATAATCCAAGGAGTCACAACAGAAATGACACGGTGCTATTAAAAATTACATATATAAGTCTTTCTATGTGAAACTTTCATCTAAAAGTTTTACTTTATTGGTAACAATAAAACAATTGCATGCATAGATCATGCATGCAATTAAAGTCATTTTGTTATTATTCTACTCTTTTACTGATGTGTGGCATCCTTAAACCATGGACCATCAAGAACTTTGTAGTGATGTACTGCAAGCTGATTAACATGCACTATATTCTTTTCCATCACTTACATTCAATATTCTTGGATAGGTAACTAAAATGGAAGGTAAGAGGATTGTCACAAAGTTGTGTGCAAAGCAACAGAGAGAGGATATAAATGGCTGGCTGGCTGCCAAGGTGAACTACCTCAAAAATAAGAAGGAACTGCCAAGTTCGTTGGTGCTAGAGGGTCTGTCATCTGGAGGAATTTGGGTATAGGCCAAAAAGCCCTGTTTGAAGGTAGAAGTAATTTAATTTTCCAGCAATAAAACAGTCTCAGGTTTACAACAGTGAGAGTATTTTAATTATTTATGTGGAATGGTATACCTCACTTACAAGGTATAGCAAATTGATTTTAGCTGTTCCACCCACGTTACTTGCCCTGCTAAACAAATCTTATGTTTTGCCAAAGTAAATCTATAGCTCTATTGTTAACTAACTGAGGATGATTTACAAAGAATAAATTGACAACCTGACTAGTATGAAATTTGAATCTAGAGGCAAAACCTCTTGGACACATATTTTATTGGTACTCAAAACTCCTTTTAGTATGATATAAAGAAACTCTCTAAAATCTTAAGATCTTGATAAAGCAATATGCTAGCTCTCGGATCCTTTTTGAATGATGCACAATAGCAGAGAAATTCTCAGGGAATGACTTAAGTGAAACTTTTATTAACCTAGCTCCTAATTTGTTGTCTCCTAGAGAACTCATCATATGATGTCTGCGATGGAGACAGAAGGCTTTCCTTCAAAATAATGTCTACACCCTGCCAGAATATGCCTGTCATCAGAATAAAAAAGTAAACAGGAGTGAGAATATGGCCTTGCATCAGTTAAAGATATGATTAATTTGAGGAGAGGGATATTGGTGTTGTCATACTGTAGAAGAGCAAAAGTGGGACACATTTACATAGAAATTCTTGGTTAGCAGTATGTGCTAAGAAATTTAAGAAGGTAAGGCCGAAGATCAGAAAGGAACAGGCTTCAGCTTCAGCTGCTCTCACACACATAAAGTTTTGAGGAGGATACAAACAGCAGAATCACATACATTTAAGGAATATCAAAAGTACTCAGTTTATCTTTAGGGTCACAACTCGATCATAAGCTTTTTTCTTGGAGCAGAGGCTCAACTGCCTTCCTGTTCGAAGGGGAATGTGCATTTAGAGGTAATGCAGAGTGCTGCCTGCACAACAAGAGCTCTGGAAAGTGGTGCACTCAAGTATTCAGAGGAAGGCCAGTGTTTACTGGAATCTTCTGTGAGTTGCAAGAGGATATGTATATTATTAGGCCTCAGAACATTCATTGGCTCCATTTGGGGAAATAGTTTCCATACTGTCAATGCGGCTTGTAGCCCCCAAAGGAAACACTGCAGAGGAAACCATTGAATAGGAGCAACACTTACCATGAGGGGAGCCAATGAAGTCATAAACTGGAGATTAAAATTACAGAAAGTGGGCAGTTAAACCAGAGTGGTTCCAACCCAGAGTCGCCATCGGATAATTTCCTGAGGCAGATTTTGTCCTGAAGTCACTGCTAGAAGTGGTACTGTGTTCAACTTCCCCAGGAATATACACAGACAAATCAGCAGAGAACAGCGCCATAAATCCACATTCTTTCCTAATGCTCCTCTTTCAGTCTACGCAGAGTTCCCATTCTGTCAACTAAAGATGGTAATTCTGGCTAATAGACAGGTAGCCCCTTTCTGAACTCCAGCAAAATGCAGCTGTGGACAGGCAGGGGGTCTCAGTAGTATGCTGGGTTGAATAAAAGCTATAACATCTGTCAAGATCTGGCAACTTTCTGAGCTCCACCGCAAAAGAAAAACAATAATTTCCTCTTTTTTTTATGTATTCTTGTCACTGTATGGTAAACTCTGGAATATTCTGCCATTTAAAGTCATCAGAAGTAACAAGTCTTTATCAAATCTGCGAAACAGCATGTTCAGGTAAAGCTGAAAATAACTGATGGAAATTTTTCAAAAATTTCTGGTTTATAATAGATCTGAACCTATAGCATATGATAAACTGGAGATGGGCTTAATGATCAGATTAGGCAACTCAATGTTCAAATCAAAATCAAGCAGTGAAAATGACATCTCTTTAATGGAGGAGTCAGCAGAAGTGTATCATTCTTTGGCTAACTATAATATCTTAGAATGTGCAGATATTACTCAATATGTAATAGTTTTTAGCTTGAATATGCAAGCTGTGACAATGTAAGCTTTATTTGTTTCTTTAGGTGTACCGCATTGGAAAAGAAATCTTCAATTAATTCCTCATGTCACATATGACAGATAAAAGGTTTGGGTTTGGGGGTTTGTTTTTTCTATCTTGTGCCCTGTGTCATGCACAAATGAATGAAGATAGCCAAAATGAAGGAAGATACACACACACAAAATCTTTCCTCTTCATTATTTCCATGAGACCACATTACTATAACAAAGGCTAGAATACTTGGTTAGCAATTCTATTCAATTATAAAGTCCAGGAGCAGGAGGAATTTCTCCATGAGTAATGCATTTTTGTTGAATTAACATTTAAATGCTGAGTGAAAAGGTTCATGGCTATCAGAATTTACATTGGAAACTTTGTAGAAAAGGCAGGGACATAAGCATTTATAGCAACCTGAGCTATGGCTCCTCGGGTTTTAACAGATATTTACTGAGCAGATTTGAATATAAGGGAAATAGAGAAGACACATTCTATGTAAAAAGAAAAAGTGCCAATATGTGCATATCAGTCAGAACATACATTTGGCTTTGCCTCCCTCCCTAACTTCATCTCAGACTTTCTCTCCTTTTTTTTTTTTTTTAAAAAAGAATTTTTGTTTGTTTATTGGATTTTGTTCCTTAGGACACAGATAAGTTTTCTAAACGAATCTGTCTGCTCCATAATTGTTGCTTTTTCTAACACACAAATGTACATGGGCTATGTCCAGCACTGATTCTTAACATTAGTGCAGGGCATGGGATGAGAAAACTGACTATAAAAAGAACAAGAAATTAGAAGACTTAAGTTTTTCCAATACATTGCTTATTCCTCTTATTGACTGAACTAGATAATGATTAATAATGATATGATTTGGCCTGAGTTTTCAAATGTGCATGCCAAATTAGCAGTGGCCTGATTTCCAGAAGTAAGAAACTCTTTCCAAGACATACAGACACATTCAATGAATATGTAACATTTTTAGCAATAGGCAAAAAAATTGCAATGCCTAGAACTGCATTTAGACACTACCAAAGTTAGAATTCAGTTTGGATCGTACTCAAATTTTGGCAGTTACTTGGAACCAAGCTCCCATCAGATAAGAAAATAGCATTGCCAAAGAAGAAATAGCAGCTCTCACAAACTTCATATGTTTATGCTGCCAAGATTCTCCGTGTGTCAAGCAGTTTTTAGCATCCGTGATGTTTACAGAACTCTATCTTCATACAGTTTATAAATTTCTACAGGGGACTCCTTTAATCTCAGACTGCAAACTCTGAGTGTAGAGCTTGTCTTCTTTCCCTGCCACCTCCTAAGTCCATACAGAAATAAAACTAGTAGCAGGTGACAGGACAAACTCTTACAACTGTCAAGCCATTACCAGGAGAAGTTAAATAAATGTTTATGGAATGATTTATTAGGAAGTGGTTAATGTGTTAAACTCTTCGGTGGACTGGTATAAAAACACTGTAGACGTTCACCAGTGTAATGAGAGCCGGTCTGCCTGAATTCCTAAGGAGCCACATCACAGCTGCTTGTAGCCTCAGGCTCTCTTTGAACAAGATGTCCTCCTTTTAGCTAGGCGTGATTAGAAAAGCCTTAAAGAAACTGCGGGGAGCTCACGCTAGAGTTCCTATAACATAGAATCTGCTCATGGTTCTAGCAATAAAAAAAGACTGAGATAGTAGCACAAATAAATACCTTTCAAATCGTACACCACTTAAAAGCACTACACACATATTCATCTTCATTCCAGCATCCACATCCTAACCAGCATTAGAGACATTAAAAGAGAATATGAGGCATTCTCACAGAATAGTGCTACATTTTTAAACCATCACTTGACTATAAAATATGCATGAAAATGAAGAATAGGTTTAACTTTTTTTTTAGATTATAACCTTTTTAAAGAGGGAAATGCAATATCCTATATATTTAGATAGTTATTAGCAAAATAGAAAAAAACTTTTGACATTTTGAGACATTCTAAATAGAGCTATAATTTTATGTATGGAAATTATAAACCATTGGCTCAGACTTTTTTCCCCAAGTATTTCCAAACTATTTTCAAAAACATATTATTACAACAATAATTTACAAATAATGCCTTAATACTTCTAATGGATGATACCAAACCTATATGTATATTTGGAGATGCATAGTTATGCCTTAGTAGCAACTCCGATCCCAGAGTTATTCAGTTTTTAAATGATGCCACATACTATATGCTATGCGTGCTTTAGTTATGTTTAGAAATCCTGCATGCAAGTGTATTATTTAAAGGGTATCTTGAGGTGTTTGTTAAGAAGGATCAAAGGATCACTACCACCAAGGATACGGATTCAGCATTTGTAGACCTGTCTAGTCTGTATTACCCGGCTCAAGTAATAAGAACTGACAGTTGCAAAGTTTTTCATAGTCTATGAAAAAATCATCTATAATTCTCTATATATGCTTTTAAGATTAACACCAGATGAAGTCCACATTGCCGTAGCTATTGTGTAATAATTCTCCAGGCTAGGAAGTTCAAACTCTTTAACACACTAGGCTTAAACCTTTGGCTGCAGGGTAAACATATCCTTAGGGGCAAGTTCTCACCATATGAATGCACAAATGTCAAAGGGAATCTGTCAGTACACTAAAATATGGGTCAGACTTGTCCATAACATTGTAGCCAGATTGTGGTCCTTTATGGAATGAGGGGAAAAATCATATTTAAGTATAATTATTTCATGATGTTTATATTTTGTTTTGAAAACACCAAATGGGTTAGACCATATGGACTTAATAAGTATGATTTTCAAGCTGGACGCTTTTTTACTTACTCAAGAATGAGAAAGCATCTTAAATGATAAACTTTGAATTCTGTTCCTTGTAACTGAAGCCATTCCAACAGTAGAATACTTTCCCATTGAAAAATACACTCATAAAAATATTCTTTTAATCCTTTCTAAGGTTTAGAAACACTCTAATTTACTATTATTTTTTAGAAACACTCTAATCTACTCAAGAGTGAATTTATATGGTAAAGTACATAGGTTTGAAAAACAAGCTTCCCTTGGAAACACTGACTCCACTCTAACTCTAATATAGCCAGCAGCACCATTATAATCAGAAAAACCTCACTTGAGATGTCCTGTCCGCATATGCACATTGATTTTTAAATACCAATTCACAGTCAACACAGTGACACGTTCAAACAGCTTATACCACAAATTCCTAGCAACATACAGAATTAATTTGCTTATCAAGAAGACTTTAATCCTACTTCCAGTGTTTATGAGTCATCATAAAATCCATGATTTATGAGATGAATTGTATAATTCACAGTATACCTTCTGTACTATGAAAATAAAACTCTAGATTTGTACACATTACGGGTTGACTCATTCAATTTAATCAAGCTGTAAATCACAGGGACTCTGTAAAGCCAACTCAAGCTCAGATCTCTTAGAGAACCTCTTAACTTAAAGACTCAAGGTGGAGGCCGCAGTTACTTCCAATCTAGATTTATTTCTTCTAATGCTGTGTGCTTTCCAAATGGAAAAATGTTACTTTGCCAAATTGAGAAATGTCGGTGATTAACCTCTGTACTCTTGCGTATGTTCGCTTTAGAAAAACGCTGCAGAGTGTGCATTGCCCAGAGCTGCTCCTGCGTGTTTCCATGCCTCCACAGAACGCTCTTTAAAGCATTTCTGCAGGCTCAGTTTGGGAGATAACAGAACAAGTAATTAAAGTCCTGAATCTCTGTGGACAAACAAAGCATTTTGCTGCAACGGCAAAGGAAAATAAAAAACATTCCAGGTTTTGCCAAAACCAAAAATTATGAAAAACAAGCCAAAATTTTTGGAATTGACTGTTTTCACTGTCTTCAGTAGCAAAGCTCTGGTTAAAGCTTTGAAGAAACCTATCATGGCATTGAAGTTTATGAAACACGTATCCATTTTTCTCTTTTTAGAAAGTGAGGCGGTAATGCTAACAAGCAAACATTGAAAAGTGGATGTTTGCAGCATGTCTTTGAAAAACATGCGCACAGCAGACAGATTTGCCGAAGGAGCAAAACATGACCCTCGTCCATCCCCATGGCGGTTGTGGCATGAGCTTGGTGCTGTGCAGCAGCCCGAAAGTTGAGTTCGCCCGCACCAAGCCCGGCCAAATCACAGCTGCAACTACATTTGCTGCAGATCCCTTCTTCTGTCATGGTGCAATGAAAAGTTGTGCCATTTGGCAGATCACAATACCCCATAGCAGACAACCTTCCCCCAGCCAAACAAACCCAAACTATATTCACCATCAACTGAACAAGCCCGGCAGCTTATACCACAAATTCCTATGTACTGGGGCTTGAGCTCTGTATTTCGAAAATGATCCAACAATTGGCTTCACTCAAGTTCTGGTGCAGCTAGGATGGTGCCAGTATCTTTCTATTATTATGCTGCTAATAACTTCAAACTTTAGTGCCTTTCTTTTATTAATTATTAAATACAGAAAAATACAGATTTCTGTAATCCTAACAGTTTCATATAGGGAAATGGAATTGCCAAAGCACTTTTAGAAAAAAAAAAATCCGATCATCTCCTTTTTTTGCGGATGAGTTCCTGAGAGGAACAGCATCGCTTAAAATGCCTCTGCTTTTCCCTGCACACTTTAGCTGCGGGTTTCTCCCTTCCCCTTGCAGAGAGCCCTTTGGGAAGCGGCAGGCTGCCAAGCTGCTTTCTCCTTGCACTGATCACATTGGACTCATATCAGCTGAAAACAGAGTTGCGTTGCACAGAGGCTGCCTGGCAATCTCAGTGATAGCACAATAGGTGGATATGTATGTTCTTTGTCATGAGGAGAGTAAGGCAGAGGGCTGCAAACTGAGAAATGGTGTCTGGAAGAATCATAATGCAAAAAACAAATCCAGTAGCCCACAGTGTTTAACGTATTTATCACTCATCGTGAGCTTCAGCTCAAGCCTCTGTCAAATATGGATTCTTTGTCCTGTCAAGACCGCGTGAAGGAGGGTAAGAGTTGTGCTTCTTTGCAGAAGTTTACTTTCTTTGACAGACACTGAGATACCTGCAGGTCATATAAAGAATTGTTATTCTGAAAAGCAGCCAGCCTAGGCACCAATAAGAAGTTGTACCTCATCACTCTTCATTAAAAAAATCCAGATTTTGTCACAGAACATTTTACCCTTTCAGCTCATAGGGAACCTGTCACTTTTAGCAAGGAAAATTGAGGATATAGGAAAAAAATGGTAGTAATTTATCAGTAATTATGTTTTTTTTTCCTATGAGTCCAAAGTTTGAGCTGTCAGAATCTAAAATGGCATAATCTCTCACCCACTTTCCTTGTTTGCTCTTCATTAGGACTCAGTATTTCCTCCAAATAGAAATCCAGTGTTTAATGGGATGATTTAGCTGACACTAAATGACAGGATCTTGTCAGGGTCCCTGTCATGTCCCCCTGACAGCACTAGCATTCAATGATCTTGTACTGACTTCTAAAAATCGGATGTGATTGAGCTAATACAGTAACGTATTTCTTAGGGGAGGGAGGGAGAGTTGTCTTGAAAGATAATCTTAAATTTACTGGCCTACATTAGTCACTATCTTTGAGATAGGTATAAAAGCATATAATTTCATGCAAAATTTTAAGGCAGGTATTTACAGTCTGAGAGGATAATGTATTATAAATCCTATAGTCAAATAGTCTTTGAGTATTGAGAAGAAACAACAACCTTGGCTAACACAGCTTAGCATTTGATTTTCATATATTTCTATAACTTCCAATTGTTTTAAATCAGAGATGGCAAATTGCACTTGCTAATAATTGAGCCTTGTCATGCTTAAGCATCCTTTCTGTCTATTTTTGGGGAAGAGTTTCTTAGGCACAGGGTGTATAGGGGAGGAATAACAGCTCACAGAATGAAGTAAACCTCTGATACAAAATCCTCTTATTGTGAGAGAAATGGTGCAGAACGCTTAGACAACTACTTTCACAGACAGTTTAGTTATGTTTGTCAGCTTTTTTTTATGTTTTTCTCACTGTGCAAACTAGGAATAATCCCCTGCCTGATAAATGGGAATGATATGGCTTAAGGATTCTGAGGCAGGAGGGACAAGAGTAAAAGAATGAATCACTGGTGTATGCAGAGGTTTGCATTGCTGTCAAGTGCTATGTAGGTCTGGGATCACAATTTAGTCCAAACCTTTTGGTCTATGCTTGCATTTGTGTTTGTATTTGTGTTTCCTATTTGCCCACTTCTTTAAATTCTGGGATTCAGCTGCATCTCTAGGTGAAGCACCTCCGTCTGCAGAATTCAGAAACACTGTGGGAAATTTTAAAAAGAGTGGACTCCCAGATGGTTTCACAGCACTTTGTACAGGTTATCCATCTTACTGGATCTTTCTGGCATCTGCCGTATATAAAACCACATGTTTAGAGGCCATATCTGTGGAGCTAATTACACATCCTCAGGATATTTTGCTAGCATTATACTTTTTATCTCAGACTAAACATTACTTATACATTGATTTTTTGAGTGCTTCATTCATGTTTATAATATTACAGCCATCAATAAAAAGTCCATCATAATCTTATATGAAAAAAGGTATGAAGTTTAATTGAAAATATTTCTAATTACATTGGTCAAAGAGATGTGAGAACTTGATAAGTCTACTCCATCGGTGAAAGATGCATAAACATTTTCATTTCTCAATTCATAGATCAACAATATGAAAATAAATCAGCAAAACCATTGAAGAGTTACAAAATTTGCCACGGATTTTATCATGTGTATTGCATATTTCACATTTTACATGTCCTACTTGTTGTTAAAAAAGTTACGAATGCTTTTAATATTGCAAAATATTCAAAACTATTTGCTGCATACCCAAGGGTAGCTGGTGTTCAAGTCTGTCAAACATGCAATAACCTTGTACTAAGCATGACTGTTCTTTTAGATTGCTCTTCCAGAAACATGAAGTACATGCTTATTTGGTAATCAAATGCACTACATGCATTGAAAGAAGAGCTTTTGAGAATTGAAGACTGTGGTATGATAAATTTAATCATCTTGCACACATTCAGTATTTTGCTTTGGATAACAAGTCTCACTACGGATATTGCAAGTCTATCTCATGGGTACATTTGTCCATTGTAAATCAGGTGGACTTGATTTTTATCCATGCAGTAAACCTCATCACAAAGTCTCATAATGGACCTAGACTGCTACAGGGCAGCCTTCCACTAACCCATTACCTTCTATTGCAAGTACAGGAGGGTTCAGATCCAAATGCCTTTGTACAAAGCTCAAGTTAAAATCTAGCCTTCTCAGAGATTCAAAAATCTTGGGGTAATGATAGTGCTTTCAGAAACAGATAGGCCATTTGGATCCTCTTTTAAAAAAATATCCAGAACTATTGCTAAAATAGACTTGGATCTTAAAATGTTCAGGTTCATGATTGCTAGAAGCAATTTCTGGTTCTGAAATAAGCATGAAAGTTCCCAACCCAGGGACTGGGGAGAGTTAGTCATAAAGAAAGTTAACCACCTAACGCCAGTGAAAGAAGTGCACAATATTCATCTCATTGAAAGGAGAAATACTAAAGTTATCACTGAAGAGAATGGAGTACTAAAATGCATTTTCCCCTTTATCTGGGCACCTGCAATGCAGCTATATGTTGTTCCTGTTGTTAAAAATTGCATTGCCTTTTGTTGTATTTTCTTTATGCAACACAGTTAGAGTCATGACATTCGTGTCCCTTCCTCCTCAACCTCCTCTTTTTGCTGCCTTCCAAAGAATATTTTGGACAAAATTCCGAATTCTATTTTTTAGAATAGAATTTTATCTATTTCCTTTTCTTTGTTTTTTTTCTTTCTCCTTCTCAACCTTCCCAATCATGTAGATTTTGAAAAAGGTACCATCTCCAGGTTCTCCTTCAGTTTGCCTTGCATCATTCCTATCAAGCCACAGCTCAACTCATATTGGGTTCACATCATGGTGATTCTCACATCATGACGATTCTCTGCATTCATGGATTTTTGCTTTTGCACAAGGTAGATATTTTGCTTTGCCTTATCCATATCCTAATTTATCAAGTTGCAGTGGCATTGACACTGTTTTCTTTTTTGAGACATCAATAATAATTCATTTTTGCCATGCTAAATACAGATCAGTCTGAATCTTGCTGAATTCTTGATTTTTGATGTGTTACTATTTTCACAGCATTTTGCAACAACTTGTTGGATCAAGGACATCAACAACTTACAAGGGCATCTCTAAATCTAACCTTAATTGCACGCTCATACTCATTAAAGTCCTTGGAGATAGGCAAGACTGCCTTTCTGTTTGTGATGCCCTCCAATAGTGCTAGCTCAGGGAAGGAAGAATAATAGTCGAGACAAGTATATAGGTGTTGTGGAGTTTCTTCAGTCAGAATGAACAAACAGATCTATTCCTGTCTTGCTTAAGATATGTACTTAGCATGCTTGCTTAAGATGGAGTACTTTTCCTGTGCCATCAAAACAGACAATTTTCTCTTTTGACTTACTTTTCTACTTAATAAATATGATAATCCTGTGAGTTCCTGGAACGCTAAGGAAGTTCACAAGTCTGACTCTGCCATATCCTTGAATTTAAGAGTGACCCTCATATATACTGAATATCTATAATACATAAGGAGTCTGGACAGGCTTTTTAAATCAAATTGGAATGTACATAATCTGCTTTTGGGTTTTATGGAATTTAAATCCATCAAGGACATTATAAAGCATGTCTGAGGCTACCAAAATTTATTTCATATTTGTATTTAACACAAATTGCATTTTTGGTGGGAAATATTTATCAGATCTTTCCAGTTCTGGCAACAAGAATGCATGTTTCAGTTAATTCTGACCTCCCATAAAGATATTAAATTGTAATTATTTCATAGCTAAGGCCAAATTCTTCTAGAAAATATTCTGACATTCATATTTTTGATGGAGAGCCTCATAGATTCAATTTTTACCTTAACTTTTATGACTATCATGACTCTCTTTCTTTGGCAATATCCAGGGATGTCTCAAATTTTGAATTAAAACATCATCATAGTGCTTTAGTATTTGAGCTCTGTTCTGCAAGAAAGTGCTGAAAATATTTTTGTTTCTCATATCTGTATCCCAAGTCCATTGGGTGTTAGTTAAATAACAGGGATTGTTGTGTTGCTTCATTTATTGTTTTATATACATTATATTTGTTATATGTTATATTATATATATCTATATTATTATAATTATATTATTATATTATTACACTATATAGATATACAGTACTATTATATACATATACAGTATATACCATATTATTATATATGTATACATAATATACATATATCTTTGGGAGTACAGCCAGATATTCATTTATAAGTGGATCACTTTTTTCCAGGAGAACATTCTGTGTTTCTCATGGGAAGTGTTTGTTTCCAAAAGGGAAGGAATATGCAAGCATGTGGCTGAGATTTGGTACGGTTTGGAAAAGAGACAACCCTCTGAGAACATAAAGGTAGAAGGAGAAGGTAGTTAAGAAAAAAAAAGAATGAAAAGAAGTGCTTGTGCTTTCAAGTAAAATAAAGACTAAAATAAAGACTAAATATTTAGAAAACTTTGCTTTAAGAAAATATATATATATTCAGCAAACCAGCTTTTTCTTTTTTAAACTGGGGAAAGAAGAGGAACCTGCTTTCTGAAATACCACAGACAAACTAGTGGTGAAAACTCCTGCCTTCATGAGTGATAGGTGAAGACTGGTCAGGGATGGTCTGAGAGATATCTTGGATCCCATCACTGCAGAAGGCAGGGCTGGATCATGAGCCATCAGGGCTGCCCAAGCAATGTGTCACATCCCCTTTCCAAACCAGGAATTGCTGCTCAAGCTCTGAAGGAGTCCCGAGCTGCTGCTTCATGCAGGAGCAGGAGCTGCATACTGGTGTGCGTGGAGATATGAGAGGGCGTAGAAGGCCCCACTCCTCTTGCCGTCTTTCATCTCAAACAGATGTCTTCCACATTCTGTGCTAGAAGTTTCTCCTCACGTCACCTGTGATCCCAAAACCAAATTCTAAATCATTTGTTTTCCCAAAATATATTAGACACATTTTTTTTTTGTATTCAACATATACTATATATTCCTGTTGAAGCCCCCTTCATTACCAAAAAAAATGCTAATGGGAATTAGAAGAAAGAATGTTTCCCATGAAGGATGTGAGATGCAAACACCTGCCTGCCTAAACCCTCCTGACGTTATATTATGCATCAAGTTTAAAAAATACTTGGAATTAGCTAAATCACCCCCAGTTCATCACTTTCCTCAAAGACTTATTTAATTTCCTATTTCCATAAATAAACAAAAGACTCAAGTTCTTACTTTTCCAACAGGACTGGCAAAAGCCATCATATATGTACTAACTGGCAACATTTCTATTCTTAACTTTTGTATCCTAAAATACACTGTTTGTTTTCACAAAAAGACAGAAGTGTCCCCAGGTGACAATGGACCATCTCTTCCCATTGGCTTTTGTAGGAGCCTGGAACACAACAGACCACCCAGAATCAGAGTTTTATTTTTTTTTTTTAAAGATCCCTTCATTGAAGAGAAGCTTATTACAGGCTCCTTTCCAAGTAGGAAGTGACCTTTAAAAATAATCTTTAACAAACCACTCACGCATTGCTAACTTAAACAAACATTATATCTTTAGCTAAAACAGAGTATATCATCTTCCTGCTGATTTGTTCCCAATTATGCTTTGCAACAGTGGGGAAGAGGAAGGTCCTCACAGGAAGTAAGCAACAGATGCAAGATGTTTGGATGGTTATTATACCTTGTGTAAACATATCCCTGAATAAACCAAGTGTTCACAAAATTAGAGGCATCAAGTATATTCTAAACCAATCTTTTTGTCTAGGAAAGCTTATCCATGTCACAGTAGAGATGCTTTCTCAAAACAAAAGAAGAAATCCTATAAAGACCTGAGGTCCCTTTGCTGCAATTGAGTTCCCTGGAAATGGAGAAATGTCCTGCAAAGGCTGCAACTTGGCATGTAAACAATGGCCTCTCTAAGCTTCCTGGAGTGAGAGATGCATAATTAAAAGCTCTTTTTCATTTATGTTGGAGAACACAACTCTTTTCTCTTCAGTAGTTATCATGTGCAAACTTTTTTTTTTTTTTTAAATGGTCATCACTTATAAGAGCTATGCAAATTTTTTAACCTTCTCTGAAGACTCATTTTTGAAGACTTGTTCTTTTAGAATTTGTTGGAGATTTGGGGAAGCAAATGGAACCATGTTAAAACATTAATTTCCATTTTCAATACCTGTGAAATATTCGTACAGGACCCACGAAAGGTTACTAAGAAAACCCTTTTGTCAGCAGACTTAAGTTCACTATGAGGCCTTTAGATCTCAAAATGTTTGTTTTTTTTTTAGAAATGTGAAGCTCATATGAGTTGAAATAGTGTCAGTCTATTTCCGATGAGATATTTTGCCTACTAAAAATGACCTGATTGCAAACGCTTGAGGTAAAACCATGTAATGCATGCCTAGCTACAAAAGGTAAGTAGAGACTAGAAGGATACCACCCTGAGAAGCAGCAGGTCCAAGGGTTTCAAACAACCCATGGACTGCCTCCCAGCAGCTGGCCTCGGTACACCTGGAAGCGCCCACTGGCCACGTGATACCCTCAAGCACACCCGATTGAATTCTCTCTTTACTGTAGAGTAAAATGAAGCAAAATTTACAATATGCTTTTTTTTTTCCCCACAGTGTTGGCACCTGTGGATATCTATGAATTCATCTGTGGATCTCTCTAAGCTTCTTTAGACTGCTGTTGGAAAAGTACAGATTGAGATACTAGAGTGTCATCACGTCTCCAGCACCAACATAAGTTTGTGAATTTATGACATAGCTAAATCCGTCTTAACTAATATGTAGATTCTCCATCAAGCCCCATTCCTGCAAGAGAAACCTTAATTCATGCATGGAAATGAAAACCAGATAGCCACACATATTACCAAATATATTACCAAATTAAATATATCCCATCTCCACTCTCTAGTCAATTTGGCACAGAACAGTTCTCATCTAAACTGTCAAATTCCTTTATACTCCCAAATAGAGATATATGTAAATGGCCTATAAGGATGTCCCTGACAGCCATATAGGTTGGGAGCTGGGAGTGTATCAGGTAGCACAGACCTTCCTCACACCTGAGCCAAGGAGACAACCAGGTTTCCTTGTCTAGGGACATTCCCAGGGGCTCTTTCATTTTTGAGCTTAAAGCTAATATTTGTTTTGTATCTGCACATCTATATTTATTTTAAAACAACCTCCATGTGTACTGCCAGTTTTAAACCTTAAGTCTTTTCATTAAAAATTACCTAATTAACTGCTAATATACAGGGCCCACTTCATTTGTTGAGTACAGTGACAGAAAGGTGTCTCTGAGTCTTCTTTGGTAGCACTGAGCTGGATTTCTTTGTTGTCCTTCCTTATCTGTTTCTTTTTTGGTTGACTTTTTTTTTGTTGGATTTTTAAAGTTATCGAGTGGTGTGGGTTTTTTTATTTTGTTTTGTTTTTTGCCTTTTTTGACTAGTTTCTTTTGAATCACAAATTGTAGCTGTACACTTACTTATATATGACAGAACATGCATATGTTTTTAACAGACAGATACTAAGTACTTGATGGTATCATAAAAATAGACTGTCAGAGAAAGAAGTTGATCTTATGTGTCTCTGTACAGGTGTGCCTAAGAAAAGGCTGCATCAGGCCCTCATATATTATTAAACATCAGAGAATGCAAAAGATAAGCTTGTCCTTCCCAAATTAAAGAGAAGGCTAAGAGCTCCAAAAAAAGAGAAAATTGTTAGAAACAGAGTCCTATTAGTTTGGTTACTGGCGGGGTACATGATTTAGCTACCAACTCCTGTTTTACAGAACAGTTATCTTGTAGGGCATGTCCTATTGCAGTACTATAGCACTGCTTACCACAGCCCATTAGGACACTATGCTTTTGCACAGGGCTGAGGATGCATCCACCGTGATCCACAAGACTGGTATCGATTCACTATAGGTCATGAGCTTCAAAGATTATGGCTCACGAGCAACTGAATACCTCAAAGAACCCCAAAATTCATAGCAATTTCCCAAGTGGGAAGTACCAGAGGGGTTCCGGTTGAGTATATCAGATTTTCACATCAAAACAATATTCACTGCGCTTAGCATTTTTGACTAAATTGTTCATAAATCAAACGGCTGGAGACTACAGCTTTTTCTAGCTTACCTGAAGTAAAGAGTACACACTATGAAGAGAATATGGGAGACACTCAGAGAGAATTTGGATAGCAAAGACTATAGTATTTTTGTCTTCATTTTTTACTATCTATATAGTCCTCAGGTTTTTGCATTCCAAATCTGAAACCATCCCCAAAAGCAAACAGTTCTTTACTTGTCAAGTAGAATCAGCAGAATTCAAACACGATCATTATGATAGAGACCTGTATTCCTTTATATCAGTCTGAATATGCTTGCATATGATATAAACCTTTGCTCTCCTCTCTAAATTAAATTAAAATGTGAATGCAGATTTTTCTTCAGAGCAGTTACCTCTGCTAGTTCTCCTGTGGCTCATCTTTCTGGAAGAGAGGTGGTCATAGGCCATTTGACAAAACCTGCAGTCATGAATTTTAAAAATTCTATACATGTAAAACAAATGGCAGAAAGAAAAGACAAAAGAAAAGTAAAAGGCCTTGAGCAGTATGCCTTCCTTTGGCAAAAGAAATTAATGACCCCTCCCAAACCACCTAGCTTTTCCACCTGTGCTAAATGAAGTCTTGCTGAGTTTCCATGCAGGATTTGAGGAGCCACATTGACAAGTTTACAAAAACTAATCCCAAGGTAATTTAATACCTGACTAAATTTGATATTTTTTTACCTCCCAGGATCCTGCTGCTCTGGTAGGTGATTACAGCCCATCCACAACACATGAATGAGGATAGAGATCCTACAGGTATCTTCTGTAGCTTTTGATGCTGCTGCCCCTCACCTCTCATTCCTTCCGTGTGGGAGATGCTGTAAAGTGAAGTTCAGCCTTCTCCTCCCTGCTATTCATTATGTTTGCAAAACTCTTGATTAAACTGCTAAGACAATGGAAGTTAGTGTCTCCGTTTCGGGTTATAAGAACAATTTTCAGTGGCACAAAAATATCCTGAAAATCTCTCCATTAGTAAAAATGTGAGCCGGTACCAGTATTTTCTGCCAATTTCTATCACCGGTTGAAAGTCTTGGCTGTGGCTTTCCCTAGAGCACTTTGAAACAAGGCAAGGAGAAATAGCAAAAAATAATTGAAGACTTTATCTCTCTTTATAATGTCTAGTATTATCAGGAATAGCTCAGATCAGCTACGTAAGTAGATTCGTAGCCTTAGGATAACTTTTAACTACCACTATTACTAGATAACCATAAACCATCTACAGAGATATTAATGGCTGCTCGATTACATCCTGCTTTATCAAATTCCTTCCTTTATCCAAGAAAATATGAATCCTGACATAAGTATTCTAAATGCAAATTTTTGCAAAGAAGCACAAGGATTGCGCTGCTTGTATAGCACAGGTAAAAACCTATGTCCTGAAGAAGTGCTCTCTGGCGACATTGGTCATGCATAAACAACTGCTGTTTCAGTTCATTCAGTTCATTCAAAATCCAGTGAAAAAACACTGAAAGCATTGTTAAAAAACCAAATAGGAAAAATGAAAGAGAACAAAACAAAAACATATTAATTCAATAAACATTTTACCCTATCAATGGATTTCTAACTCTGTAATAAAATCAACATGTTTTTAAGAAGATTTCAAGTGGATATTTTTTTCATTAGAGAGATTCTTATAAAATTAACATTTTTTTTCTCTAGAATAAATAATATTTTAATCAGGCCAATTCTGAACTGAGCCCAAATAATCTAGGTCATGCTATTCAACTGATTTTAGGAGTGCAAAATATTATTTCCATCCATATTACTTTACACAAGTTGTTTTCCTTCCTCATCAGTGAAATGATTCAGAACAAAAAAAATGAAGCCATGGATTATTAGGACAGAAATAGTCCAGATATAGGAAAGATATATGGTAAGAGCTGCACTGTGATTAAGGAAGTCCTTTTTGAGAGAGGTATGAAAAGTTAATTAAAAAAATGGAAAAAAACCCTCAAATATCAAAATCAGAGCAAAGTTGTTCATCTTGACTTGTTTCTTCTGTGGTTTTGTATGTAAAAATAAGTAAAAAAAAATCAGTATCTTAGCAACAAATGAAAAGTAATTCTAAAGTAAATTCTAAAATACTGCCAAATATTTCATAAAGAAATGAATGCTTTACTGAGACCAATATTAAAATTACTAATGACATTAAAAGAAGGGATGCTAAATTTCCTCTGAATAAATCCATGCTTTTACCCTGTATTGTTAACACACTGTTAATATTGCTAACATCAAAGTTGAAACTTTTTTTCCTTAAAAATAACTCAAGATAAAGTTTATTTTATATGTTTATATTTTAATTTGTATCTCTTTTTCTGAAAAAGGACGCTAACTTAGGAAGAAAGTAATTCCATTTAGGTTCTATTTCTTTGCCTTTAACTTTACTGGAGAATGACATATAATTCTCTTGCTAACCAGATTTACTACTCTTCACAATACTATCTGAAATATACAAGTATAACTGTGAAATCTGGTCTCCCAAAGAAATATAGAAAAGTGAACTAAAATATACTTTGATGAACAGATTAAAAATAGTGGACAAAATTACTGTATTTTAAAAACAATGGACAACAGTACTATATTTGTTAGTTTATGTGGAGACTATAGCTAGTTACAATCCTATGTAGTGCTTACGAAACTCCCACATACCTGCTCAGTGCAGACTTTATCGAGTAATGATGTATGCTGACAATATTTCTGTCAGGTTGTTATTGCATTTGTTAATTGATATCTTTCTAATTTTACTACTAGTAAAAAGTTTAATTAGTTTTATTTTTTAGTATACCTAAAGACTTTTTTAAGGAAAGCAAATATATCTTATTATAGTTGACTAAGTGTTACTAAATAGATTTTAATACCATTTCTTCTCCTTAGAATGAGACAAAATATATGTTTAAAGCAAGGAGCTTGTCCTGAATGGCCTCATTCAGAGGAAGAGATGAGAAATACTGGGAAGTGGAAGTAAGCAGTCAAATGCAGGGAGGTCTTTGGTGAGAGGACAGGTCTCAGAGGAAGTCTGGTTGAAGATCAGCAAATAATCTCATGAGGCCACATTCACATCTCTCCCTCTTTCTCTCTTCTGTGAATGTTTAACTTGCAGAAGACAGGAAACCTATTAAATATATGATCAGTTTGTGAATCCTCTGGGGCTTTGAGATAAAATAGAAGCCCTTCCATTGCACTCTTTCCTATTCTGAAGTCAACAAAATACAAAACTTTAAGAAAAGCAAAGAGAAAATATTTTGGTTTGCTCCAGTTTAAGACTCTGCAACGTGCCAGATTTAGCACTGTGCTTTTGCTCTCAAATCAAGGATTCACTTCCTTTCCAGGTGGCAGTTTTCCCAAATAACAGCCAGCTATTCTATGTGTCTCATCATCAGCCACCCAGTTACTGCTGCTAAACCTAAAGGCTTTCTTCGAAGCCTTTTCACGGTACTACCAAGTTCCCTCTCCCCACAGGTTTCACCAGACTCATCTGCGTCTTCATCCAAAATCTAAATCCTAATTTGGATTTGGCATCCATATCTTTTTTACCGTTGTCCTGGCAGTCTCTGTAACGCCACACCAATGTGCCTACACGTCCCTAAGCTGAGGGAACCACCTGCTTCAGTTTCCCAGTTAGAAGACTTACCCTTACTAAAAACAGACCAGTCTTTTTCACAGCCACTAAAACAAGAGTATTACTGGGGGTTATAGGAGGAAATATAAAATCCGAACATTGAACTGTTTGTCTTCAGTCTTTAGCAACAGGACTCCTTCCAGCTTAATGTTCAAAGCTAAATATCCAGGCTCCACATAAGGAAAGAGGGGCAACCCAAAGAGCACTCGCTTCACCCATGGACATTTTGGGGTGGGATGAGCCTCCTTGCCGAAGTAGCTGGGCCTCTCCATTGCCTCTAAAAAGAAACCAGTGACTACTTTGAGGAGAGACTTCCCTTCAAGGTAGCTGTCAAGATCTTTTGAGTATGAAAAAGTAGCCAGTCAAATGCTTCTTACAGGCACATTTCCCATTACCATACATTTTTTTTCAGATACTCTATTGAAAAGGAATAGATTGTGTTTTTACTCTTTCTTTATGTGTTTAAATACTGTTTTGTTAAAGAAGTTACTGTTTACTTAAATGCAAATTAATTTTTCTCCCTTTGATTTAATTATTTCATTCACCTGTGTTTGTTTTGCTAGTTTACATATTAAACATTTTGCATGTTCTTTTTTGGAGAAGTATGGGTCAAGCATCATTTAAAAAGTATGCAGCATAAAACTAGCAAGCAATGTATGCTCTATTAGTATTCAGAAAACACACATCTACTCATGCAGAGAGATCAACACTAAGAGCTGCTCCCTTCTCTCTCTCTCTCTCTTTCTTAGAGAAAATTTCAATCAAAAAGTTTACTGAAATACTACTGTATTATACCATCTCATTAGAACTTCCCCAAGTTCAGCCAAATGTGATTTTTGTTCTTTCATTGATACTTTAAACTTCTAGCCTATAGTATGGTTAATGAATTTCCTCTCTTAAGATAGATTTTGTACTTGCTTTCTACAGAGCCTTCTCTGAAAGAAAAAAAAACTTGATCCTTTTTTCTACTTAAAGTAACATTTGTGACTCTTTAGTTTTGCTTTTATAGATTGTTTCTTTATTCTCCCAAATGTTTGCTATCAGCTTCTCTTTCACAGCCCTGAGGATCTCTGGCAGTGCTTTTATTCACTCTACACATACTAAACTAATGAAACATCTTTCTACCTGTTATTGTTGTTTCTTTCTGTTCTATTAATTTACTTCATTCTTTTTGGCCTCAAGAGGGGGACAGCATAACAGTGTGAGGAATGTCATAGTTTTCAAGAATAAAAGCAGGAGAGTGAAAACAGGAATGCCTTTGTCTTCTTCCCTAGGCTGAAATACTCACTCACTTGTCCTGAGCCACCTTCTCTTAAGATTACTTTTCTGCTTTTTTTTTTCTATGTGTCGATTGCAGAAAATATATTTTATCTTGGGGACAATTTGGATGATTAAGGCTTGTAATGTAAAGCCTTGTAAAGATATTTCTAGCAAATGGAAAATCAATAGCCTCAGATTTCAAATATCTGACAAACAACCCAGACAATTCTTTAAAAACTTCATTATGACAGAAACTTCATCAGAATGGTTGAATAGGTAGACTTTTGCTTCACCAGACAAACAAAAAGTAAATAAAGCAAATTTTTTCAATCAAATGAAATATTTTAATTTTAATCTTTTTGCTTTCAAGTATTTTTCTCTATATAAATCTGCACTAACAACAACAAAACAAAGTAAATGTGATTTTGAAAATAAAACCTAGGATATTTCTTTTGCTTTCTAGATGCTTAAATTCAACTTTTATCATTTGTTCTCTTCCCATTTGATAAATAGTTTCTGACATTCCAAATATTAACTTCTAAGCAAATGTGATATTGAATCAAAATTTGTAACCAGTCTTATTCATGCAAAAGAGGCTTAACTTTCCTGGAAAAACAAAAAGTTGGGAAGCTTTTTTTTTTTTTTTAAATGTCTGGCTGAGTCAGTTTTCAAATGACTCTTGTAATGCTGCTGGATTACATTAATAACTGATGCATGATAGGGCAGCTACAGTCTCTACAAATAACATATGTTTGTTAACATAAATAATAATAAGTTATAGCAACTGCATTGCAGTGCACCAGGAACAGCAATATGTTCAGCCCGGCCACTTTCCTTCCACCCTTCGAATTCTGATAGAAAATGTAATAACAGAACCCACTACTCCACTGCTGTGGGGCTCAGGAGGAGCGGTTTTGGGGGCCTGCCAGCACCTGAGGTGCTGTTCTCTGGGCTCTACCCTCATCTCCATCATCCTGGTTCATCCAGCAGGCCCACGGGACACGCCACATGCACTGGAGACCTTTCAGAATATCCCATATTCGAGCCTGCATGAGGCAGCTGCTGAAGAGATCCTATGTCAGTATAGCAAAGAATGAGCTCATGACTATTGGAGCAAGCTTATTTATTTTTGCCAGGGTTTGAATGATTCATGAATTGCTTACTTTTTTACTGTTGGAAAAAAGTGTTAAATAAGCAAAGACTGTCTCTGTCCTCTGACTCTATCCCAGCATCTAGAATCTTCTCATTTTAGCAGCTCTGCTGCATTCCTCTAGCCTGGGGGACAAAGATTCCACTGGCGCAAGGTAACTTGCGGGAAAGAAGACAGGAGGAGCAAGACACAGACCAAGGCACAGCTCTTCGTAGTGGGATTCTCTGATTTGCCACAGTCTTCATGGGAAATGAGATTTGAACAGTGCTTTATTAACATACATTTCTGAATGAGTAGCCACATTTTGAGTCCTTAGGCAGTGTGTAAAGATTTTTATCCTTTTAAATTTTGATTTATCCCTAGTTTTATTTTTTATTAGTTTTAAAATTTCTTGATTCTTTTTATTTTTATATCTCTTGCCCTACATGTTGATCTTTTGCCTCTTTGGATAGAATTGGTCAAAAATAGCACCTGGACACCAGAAATGTGTTTGTTTTACTTGCTTGTAAAAATTGTCCTTGCAAAGCTGTCTTCCATTTACAAGCACAAGGACAAAACGTGCCAATGGCCACTACAACCACACAACCCCCTAGCAAAAAGGCAAATAATTCTCCTAGCAACCAATGCAAGCAATAAATGCCGTAAACTTCAAATTTATTAGTGCTTGTTAACACTCCCTGTGTGATTGCCCTGAGTAGTCGCAGCTGACTTCAGCAGGACTATTCACCTCCGCAGGTGATGAACTTGCTTGATTTCTTCAGGATGAGCAATGTCTTTGGCCAGAAGAAATTAATAAAACCACCGAGGAGGAATTGCAGCACAGATTCCTTTGCTTAAGGATTAATTGTGCCGAGGTGTAGCTTAAAAGACCGGTTCCTCTCCCTGTTCAAGCCAGTGCAAATATCTACTGACAGCAAGGCTATATTCATAGTAACCTCTACAAAATTGTTGTGATGTCCTGTCACTGTGTCCATGACTGCAAGCAACCAGTAAAGCTCCAGTGTAAAATATCCCACAAATGCTTTAGCTGCAACTCCTTGCCGTCCTCTTTAGAGGGAAAGCTGATCTGCCAAAGAAAGAATCTGCTTATCTTAATCAAGAAACTATTTGTCCAGGTAACTTGTGCCAAGATTATTGAAGAGAGGAGCTCCATATCTTCCCCCATGCTCACTCCCCACCCCTTGTACTTGTGAGCAGGCTGAATTTTTAGCAATACCCCAGTGCATAGTGACTAACAGATATGTCCATTCTTTTAAAAAGAGTGTATATTGTAGCGCATCTAAAAATTCATACCTAATTGTGCTGAGATTTCTTGAACAAAAGGTTTAAAACATCGGATCACATCATGTAAGAGAGCCTGCAAATACTTAAATAAACCTGCCACCTCCATGTCCACATTTTATTGCCTTTTTATAAAATAAGTTAAAATGATGAACAATGCATGTATTTTCCTTCACTGATTCAATCAATTTCTTATATAGGCTCATGCCTCTATAAGCAGATCCCCTCTATCTCAAAGGGGATCATAGGGAAATACAAGTCAGAGCAGAGGGCAGAGGCAGGTAAGACACAGGATGCGATATGGAGAAAGCTGTGATCAGAGGCAAAGGAGTCAAGGCTCCAGATGGCTCTTTTTGCAAGGATTAACACAGATTTTGAGAGATCAGAAGAGCACATGGTGCAAGTGCACAGCGTTGGATGGCTGACAAACCTTTTCTCTTTCTTCTTTCAGAGGATCAGCAAACGTAAACCACAGCAGTAAAAGCTGCATGGCCAGTAGCTCTGAAAAGACCCTCAAGGAAGAACAGTATATTTAAAAGTGATAAATAGGAAAGCAGCAGCAAACTCGTCCAGGCAGGGCGGCTGGATGTCAGTGCAGCAGACGAGGGCAGATCAGGACTGTTGCATTAGAAAATGAAATTTACACACACACAGAGGGAGGCAAGATATATAAAAAAAGCAAATCGGCTCAAGCATAAAGCAGATGATGATATGAGCAGCTTTTCTTTTTCATGGAAAAAGAAAGCTTTGCCTTGAAAGAAGGCATGAAGCAAGTAAAATAGAATAAATATGCCAATACATTTTTATAAAAATTGAAAGCATATGTGCTAAAACATACAACTTAAAGAAAACTTAGCTTATAGGGATCTTTCCATCGCAGGAGAAACTTTGGGCCAATTGGAGATTAGGTTGGTAGGGATGACTGAAAGAACTTCACACTGCTCCTGGGGCCGAATCGGGGGGAGGCCCCCTTGTCTGCACCACCGATTGCTCCTGTCTGCAGAGCTGGGAGACAGAGGCAGAGCTGTGGGCCAAACCAGAAAAGGGACCCATAGGAAGGGGTATCAGCAGTACTGGTGCCTTTAACCTGCCCTGCAGTTCTCCCCTAGCTCCTATTACCCAGCTGTGAAATCGGTGCTCAGTTCTTTAGCTTCGCGTGTGCTACAATAGATCAGGTATAAACTCACTGTCTGTGTAGGACTTGAGGAGAACTTTGCTGGGATGGGATGAAAGCCTGAGTCTCTGCTGCAGAAGGCTCTCTCATCGCTACAAAGTGACCTGGGAAACTACGCTTATTCTGGCTATATCCAGGTCCTCCGCCTGTCCTGGAAGCGAAGTCCCATCACAGTTATCATGCAGATAAACAGCTTAGGATCTAGCTAAGAAGGGTCCTAATGTTGCTTGCAATGAGACAGATAGGAGCTGTATTCTCCACAGCTCAATCTGCCCCCAAGAAGCAATATGGATGTACGGAGTCAGGTTACCCTTAGCACTCTGCACCTCCGTAGACCCAGCAAAATCTAGTCAAATTCAATTGCTTTCAGGAGTCAGCAGACAGAGAAGCACATCTCAAGGCAAGAAAATGCTAATGCATTTTCCATAGACTCAGGGAAGAAGAGGGAGAAAGGGCTGTTTTGTCTGAAAACCCTTGTGACTTAACAAAAGTGAAACAAAGGGCTCACCTCTAGTGATACATTTACAATGTGTCTGTCTGCCATAGGCTGAGTTTGTCACTAGTGCTGTTGTGGGTCTGTGGGAAAGCTATTTGTATCATGAAGGCCAGACCTAAACGCACTTCTTTATGAGCAAATGAAACTTACTGAAAGTGCCAATTAAGACATTTACAGCCTTATAAAAGCCCATCCAGCCCCAAACTCTGCAGGCACAGTGCAGCATATATAGATTAAAATTCTAATGTGCCACCCTCCAGGCTCACTTGCTGCTTGGCATTTAAAGTGTCCTCCCAAACAGATCTCAATATGTCCTCACTCGGCCTAAGATAAAATATTCTTCAGGCTCAGCATTGGCCCACATTACGTCTAGTCTTTAAGTTTCCACTGGTTTCAGACCGAAGGCATTATGTGTCTCCATCTCTCTGTTACTTCAGTATTTATGGCATCCAAAGCTGGATGTCTCAAAGTTGCTTAATGTTCAGTTCCACTCCCATAAAACTTGGAGCCCCTCCTTTGGCAGAGCGGGCAGAATGTCAACCGCTCCTCCCACCTCTCCGTCCAAACGGGGATCGCTACCAGGCAGACATTTTAACGCACGGTGAAACATCTGATTCAGCGTCCTGCGGGGTGCTTAGGAACCTTTATTGTATTTTTACCATTTGAGAAAGATCCCCAGACTGAAATGGCTTTTCTTCCCCGCTAATGCTGGCTACCGTTCCCAATTTATTGCAGCACAAATGAGTACTGATCTAGTGGGAGCATCCTACCACGTGGCCTCTCAGAAGGGAGGCAGGAGACTCCAGCCCTCTGAGCATCCAGACGTGGGCTAAGCTCACGAAACTGTTCATGCTCCATTCACTTTGGGGGCTTCCTTCTCTTGGCAGTGTGGCTCATCTAGGGCACCACATCTCTGTGCCCTATGTTTATACTAGTTTGTACTACACATTCCAAGAAAACTATCCGAGAGCCCCTCCAGCATGGGCTGCAGATGTCACAGATTCAATGTGCTTAAAACACACCAAGGCCCTTGTGTTCCTCCCACTGCTCAAACTGGCATCAAATTAGCTTCATCGCTGCTTATTACTCCAGTTATCTCTGTCCCTTTTTCCTGCACGGCAAGCTGAGATGCTAATTAGGCTACAAACTGCAGAAAGTGCTGTGCATGAATAGTATCTTGTTGCCAAGGAATCCCAGTATATGATTATTAATTATTCTTTTTAAAAGTGTGCAAGTATGTAAACCTTTCGGTTCAGTAGCATGCTGCCTATTTTTCCCTATTTTTGGTCTTCAGGCAAAACTACCTAGGTGATAAGGAATTTACTACTAAGTATTAAGGAATGAGTCATTCACAATACATCTCAGGCGCATTGCTCTGGGACTTCTCCTACTACCCAGGCCTGACTATGGCTATCTGACAGCCACCATATCCTCTCCTTCAGCCAGTGCTGGGCTCTTGACTCAACCCAGACAATATCCAGAACAGAGCACTTCTATCTCTGAAGGACTGGGGAGCAGACACAGAATCAGAAGGAGGTGAAAATTATTGGAGAAATTAAGGATGAGGAAATCCTTGAAGTTAGGACTTGGAAAATTCATGCTTTTAATTGTAAATCTCAAGGGGATACATTTCATTTTAAAAAGTTATAATTTGATAGTTGTCAACTGAGGCATGAGAATGAAAATGGCTTGAAAACACCATTCACCTAAGCAAGCAGTGCAAGAAAAGGGCTGGTTTATGAGAGATCAGTGCAGCCTGCTCTTTAAAGGAAGGAAAAGATTTGGTATTGCTGAATAAGAGTTAAGAGTCCAAAATTATACGAGAAGAAGGAAAAATGCACTAAAAATCTATTTTCAGAAGACTAAAAAAGGGTATCATTCACCTTACTGCCCATTGCCAACCACGAAATTTGGGGTGTTTACATCTGAATGCTTTTTGCCTACAAAGGGCTTTTGAAAGAGCAACTTCATTTGGAAAAACCAAGTAACGTCTAGACCTGCAGGAAGCTTGCCACTTGGGTCGACTAGCATCAGTGGGCACACTCACGCCCTGGCACAGACAGGGCCCCAGGACATTTGCCACCATCACCTGTTGTGGGGAGTTGCCCAAAACACTCACCCTCTTTTGCAGTTGTTTTTTGCTATTATCAGGAGGAACAAAAGACCGTTTGCAACCATGAAAGACCAAACTTTCTTCCCTCCATTCACCTTTCCATCTCCAGAAAAGTAGTAGATATTTTATATTCTTGAATTAAAGTTCAAGAGACTCCATTCTGGCAGCCAAATGAGATGGTTACAGTAGCTCAATACAGTGCTATACAACACTAAAATTTGATATTCTCTCATCTGCAGTGATGTAAGGAATCCTTAGGGTTTGACCTCGATTGCATTGAAGCAGTAGGCAGCTCCCCGTGCAGTCAGTGGGAGCTTTCTTGCCTGAGATCTCTCCTGCAGTTCATTTCCACAAAACTTAATTGCATTACTAATCAGGTGGAGAGGTTTCATTCTTTTCCTACTCACTCTTTTTCCCTGGCTTTGCGTAAATTATCTTTTCCACCACAGATATGGAAATCATAAGCACAAAATATTGTCCTTTCTGCTACATTGAAATAGCATAAAAGTGCACTTAAAAAGGAAAAAAAAAAAGAAAGGCAGTAAGTCTCTATTTCCACAATAGTAGGATAGCAAGTTTGCAAAGCAAAATTCTGAGAAACTTAGATGCTTTTTCTTGGTATTTTAACTTTTATGTTCAATTTTCATCCTGGTAGGGGGAGGGAAAAAAAGGCGGTAGAACTCTTGGAACATGAACTAAACTGAAATAGCAGCAGGCTCCAATGCACAGACTGAAAAATTGTGATGAATGCAAGAAAAAAGGAATTACTCTCCTTACATTCTTTCTTTTTGTTGTTGTTGTTGCATGTTGTTTTGGGAGTGGGTTTTTTTGCTACTATACACAATTGTTCATATAAAATGCACAGCAGGGACTATGAACAGCATTCCCAGCACTTTTTTGTGCACCAGCCACAGCTTTTTCATTTCACAGATCATTACAAATTTGATAGAGTGATTATACATAGATATATGGCTATATCCTGCCACATTCTCCACATGGAGTTTGATTAAAATAATTTGTTTTTCTTGTCTGGGCTGAAGGGTGCATAATTCAGAAGGACCTAAGAGTGGTGGTAATAGATGTGTTTTTCCAATAGGATTAAAATGCCATATTGTTTACTGTTATTTAAATGGCATTCAGTGTTTATTTCTGTGTTTATTTCTGCTCAACAGTACTAGTATCTTTTCCTCATTAGTATGTATAAAAATTTTTAGTTTAATCCTCTCATAATTACAAATAATTTATGTCTTCCATCTCTGCATTATTTTCAGTAGATTCTAGTTTTGACATTTCTCTTTTTTATGTTTGAAACTAATTTCACATTTTCTCTAATAGAGAACTGAATTTCAGAAGTTAATTAGGCATATTTAAACGTGTCATATGAACCAAGTGAAGAGTTTAAAGGAATTCTTATATGAACATGGAGAGTAACTTAGAGAAAACAGGATGCTGAGCTCAAAATTTAACCATTTCTTACAATATAATTTGAAAACTTTTCTCATTGTTCTGGGTGGATTTTTTTTCAAAAATAAATCTTATTTTTTCCAATTTGCTAGTATTTTCATATCTGTGAGAAGTCACAGCATCTTCAGTGTACTCAGTACCTTGTAAAAATATTAAAGAAAGCACTTATGGGCTCATGGCAACAAGATATAAGATATTTACTTAATATTTTTTCTTACTGATGCACCAGTTTAGAGTGAACTTTGAAGACTTCTATCACTTCATGAAGTCTATATTTGTCATTGTTCTTCAGATGACAAGGGCACACTCTAAACATTTATGTAAGTCATAAAGACATTCATTTTTCCTCTACTCTCTGTAGAGATGTTCAACTGAAGGTACCCCTACAACATTATTACCTTCCTGTATGAAAATGTTTCAGTGTTATTGGAAAGCACTGACCTTGCCCTGATATAGA
The DNA here is from genome assembly GCA_034781795.1 of Crypturellus tataupa. Lineage (NCBI taxonomy): Eukaryota > Metazoa > Chordata > Aves > Tinamiformes > Tinamidae > Crypturellus > Crypturellus tataupa. The sequence goes on along the minus strand of JAWLRI010000700.1, from coordinate 1,708,436 downwards.
AGACACATAAAGGTTACACCATATAAATTGAAAGGAAGGTGGAAGTATACTTTATTGATAGATCAATATCCGAAAATGTATCAGTATCAGTAGGCCCACATTCTTTAACTTAAGATTGGTGATAGTTGCTTCTTATTGGACCAAAAAAAAGTCTATAAGCCATTTACAGCAACATCAAAAGCAGGTAAAAGCAGTAATACAAACTTATTTACAAAATTAAAGCCAAAGCCCACTGTATTTAGTGCTATATCATAGCCATCCATGCAAAGCTTTCTTATATCTGTTGGTTAGGAGTTATCACATGTTCATGTGATATGTTGACATCAGAAATGGAGGTGCAATACTTGTTTTGATACAAGGGTTGTAATGTATATTTATTCAGCAGCTGAACAGTACTCCAGATCCTTAGCTAAATTAAAAAAAAAGAAAAAGATAAGCTCCACTAGAAATAGTGAGATTTACTGATTTGTAATTTGCTTCGGTAATTTCCTTCTTTTAGAGAAAAAGTAAAACGGACCCGCATTAGCCTCCAGCTGTGCAAGACAGCAGATGTTGTGGACCAGGTCACCTCCACGTGCCCAGAGCTCAGCCAAGCTGGGTGCTTAGAGTGGCTCCTGCCTGTCTCAGAGCTCTGACTGCTGAGGAAACCAGGACACTTGGGGCTGGTGCGAACTCAATCCCATGCCAACATGGAGCTGGGATACAGCCAAGCTGTGTACTTGAGAGCTCACTTGGGAGCTTGGACACATCCATGGTTGGCTGCACAACGGTTTAACACACTTACTCATGTCATTATATATTCTTGTCTCCTGTCTCAAGTACTTAGACAATATCTGGGATCTTATGGATTGTTTCCATTGAGAGTCAGGAAATAGGATTTTCCTTGATACAATCCTGCTTATTGACCTGAATGGACATAAAATTCCATTTGCCAACATAAATAGAGAGAAGAGCAGATATTAAAAGAAATATATTTATTGCTGTTTTTTCCATGAAAATACATGTGCTGTGAAGTGATGATAATGGGCAGCCTGTGCCTTTGCACTGTTCCTGCCACACATGCTGGTAGGCCAAACTATGTGCTATCTTCAGGCAGTCTCTGTGTCTAGGTCAGAGTCCCAGTGGGTACCCATAGAAGGGACAGGGTATTCATAACCCCGAAACCAGCCAACAAGAGGTTTTGCAGAGGGGTAACCCCTCTTTCCAGTGGGAATTTTGCCCATTGCTTAATAGTTGCTTTGGTTAATAAGTGGGCTGTAGAGTCTGGGTTTTGGATGGTGGGTCTTTTTGAAGAGTACATGTGGCTAGGATAGCAGCCCTGAAGTGAAAGGTATGAAAAATACTCTTTGTCTTGGATCTTAAACCTGAAGAAGATGTTTTCTAAGCCAGGGAAAAAGCTCAAGAACTAAGCAACTAGCAAAACGGGGGCCAAAGTCTAGGGAGCAGCAGACCACAGCATCTGGATGGAAGATGATGAAGATGGCAACAGGAGGAAGATCTGAATCACAGACAGCAAAATGGTGCAAAAGACACTTCATGTATCTTCAGCAGGTACATGAGAGTTATGGACTGTACATTTTCCATGAGTTTGTCTTTAAGGAAATCTTTCCCTTCTCGTTGCTAACATGTGAAGGAGACCTTGCAACACAGTCAGAGATTTCTGGTGATAAGGCTGGCATCAGTGTACTTTTGAATAGCACTTCTAATAACAACAGCACATGACTGCAAGCTGGGACAAGTTCTCATAGTCTGTAGAGATTGAGTTACTGATGCAGGAAGAGAAAAAAATCAGCCTAGTGGCAGTATAGGACCCGATAAGACTTTAGCCTTCTTTTATCTGTGTCAGTATATATGTACCTAAAGACATTAATACATGCAGAAAATATTATCTAAAATATTTGTCTGTCAGCACAAGGATCACCTAATCATTGTACTTTCCATGCCCTTATAATAATTTTTCATGAATGAATAAAAAAATTTCTTTCTGACAAAACAAGAAAACCGTCATCTTAAGAGAAATGAAGACTTCTTTTGTCCTGTTGGTAAAAATTTATGTCTTAAGAGAATTAATTCTTCTGCCTTCATGACTATAGTGAGTCTGTGGCATGGAAAAATGTCTGAATTCAACAATTTAAATACAACACTATAATTCTTAATTGAATATTCAAATTTAAAAAATAAAAGAACTGATTATAACTTTTCTTCACAATTAGACTGGATAAATATCTAATTAACTGCAAGATGTTATAACTATAAACACCACTTAAAAAAAAAAAAAGTTTTGCAAACTGAATACTGCTATTTATTTATTTAAATTGGGAGAAAAGCTCTTTTATACATGTCAAAGAGAAATTGAAGACCATCAAGAAATGAGAATATTTTCCCTGGCACTAATAAGCAAGGATAGTATTTTTCAAGGCATTAATTACAGAAATTTGACTAACCAACATTGATATAAGCAGTGTCTTAGATGAGCTTCAAAATTGTTTATTTTTATTTCAGGAGAAATGCTTGCAAACTACTTCCCTCCCTCCTGCCCCTCCTTTCCTTCTCTCCGACCCGGCATTTGTATTTGGTTACAGTCCCAGAGGCTAGGAAAAATCACAGCCCTCCACAGTGAACAATTTGTTACTTACAGCATATGATAAAAAGCATATACAGATGATTTAACCTTTGAAAATGATTTTACTTACTACTATTCATTTAAAAGCGGAAAACAGACTGCACCAAGCCCTTCCTTTTCTCTCTTCACCCAGTGTTGAGGGTGTCTAACTCTGGAGATAAATCCTATGGTAAGACTTTGAGAGAGCAATCAACTTAACTAACCTCATAGAAGCAAACTTGTTTTTTCATCCCAATCTGCAGGAAAAGTGGAGGCAGATTAGAATCAGAGCTATGGAGTCATTTTCCTTAAAAACAAAAAACTTAGAAATTTCTCATTTATTATTTTGTTTGATCTTAGTGTAATTAGAAAGAGTAGGACACATTGTTCTATGGATTGGTAAAATATGTTATTAAAGACTGATAGCTCTAAACCTGTGATACCTCATGTAGTGCATCTTTCTATAATGAAGGTTCATGTGTATAATGATCACCTTAGCCACTAGAAATCTGTGCAAGTTACTCTTATATGAAGATTTTGTATTTTTTCTCATTTGCCTTTGATCTTTTAATTTTCCTAAGAATAATTCTGATCTTACATTTTCTTTTCTCTTTACCCATGCCAATTGCAAATTATGAGCTTCTGTGACCATACTGTTATCTCTGCAAAGACAGATCACAGAAGAAAATATACTACATTTTTCTGAAATTCCATAACTGCATAAAGGGTAACACTTCCCTTTTCTCCCTTCTTTCAGACAGTGTAATAAAAGAAAAAAAGCCCAAACATTTGTTGCAGAGGGAGGCTGAAATGGTAGTTGCAGTAGCTGTTCCAGACCAACTATATATGTATTTCATTACTGAGAATAATTGGGGTCAGCAAAACAAAAAAGCCTGGGCAAATATCAGAAAACAGCACCTGGAGATAAGGGGGTTGTGCTTGTATTGTGCACCAGTGGCAGAAGATTAATCCTGAGAGCAAAAGGGGGCCATTGTCCTCCCAGCCGGAGGAGTTTCATGATGCTGACCACTGCTCAGCCACAAACACTTGAGCTGTCACAACCCAGAGCTTGGGGCAAAGGCAGGACGCAGTGCTAGGGAGAGAAGGGCCACCCTTCCCAGGGAATTCTGGCTATTCTGGCTTGCGTGTCTCTCCTCTCGTGTCCTGCAACCCCTCTTCTTGCGGCAATGCTTGCACCACATGGGAAATTAGTCTCCCTGTTGAAAACCATTTTTTTTCTCCAGGCTACCAACAAACCGAACCTCTTTTATGTGATCAACTAAATCAATAGTGTTTAAGCAATAAAATTGTGTGGTGCTATATAACATATTATATCAATATATTTCATTGTACTATGTACTTTATATAAATGCAACTATAATCATGATAATATTATACGAGTATACATAAATATTGTATCCCTTGTTTTAACAGGCATATCTGTTCAAAGATGCATTCAGTGAAAATGCTATAAACAGATTAGGGAGGACTGCAGTTGGTGACCTAACAGCAAGTTACTACTGTAATGGTTGTGGAGTCAGCTGGAAAATGAGGATTTCAAATCAGGAATAAGTAGAAAAAATAAAAAAGGATTTCTGAAACATGATCATGTTTCTACGCAAGCAACTCTTGCAAATAAAATGCAGAAAGCATGTGGAGAGGGCCAAAGCCTTTCTAATACTGCATCTGCAAAATTGCTTCAAAACAGAAAGTTTTCCGAGATATCCCTGAAGTGTCAACAGCTCTTTAAAGCTCTTTTTCTTTAAACAAGTTGTTAAAACCGGAGAAGAAATTAACTTGCACCACAGTGGAATCACTTACTGGGACAAAGGAAGAGAAACTCAGAAGAAGCCAGCTCTGATGAGGAGATGAATTTTCTGTGTGCTTGGAACTGGCATGAGGGTGCCTGTAGCCTTGGGAAGCTGACAGTGCCTTAACCCTTTGCTATTTATCAGATAATTTGCCATGCCCCAGTCTCTGCTGAAGCCTCTATAAGGCTCACACATTTTTAAATGAGAGCTGCACACTAGCTTTCCTCCTCACTCAACGCATCGGCAAAAAGCGCCACATCTTAATACAGTTGCTGCTCTCTCTAACTATGGATCTGTTGTCACTGTCTTTCTCAAAAGAAACATGCCATTTGCTTTTAAACTCTCTGTTTAAAGCAGCAAACACTACTGAAAAGACCTTGTTTGGTGAACTGCAAACTTTAGGTTTGAACCGGGGACTAGCACTGTTTTGCACAGTGCCTAACGTAATGAGAGCCAACTTGACTCGGCTTGCGGATGCTATTATAACCTCGATATGCAATCGTAATAAATGCTGATTAGATTTTATAACTGTTAGTAATGTTTATGCTAATAGGACCTAATCCACTCTGAAATATTCAGGTTTAACAAGTACAATCCTATAGCTTTCTTTTGCCCAGACAGATTTCGTTCTAAAGGTCCAGCTCTCTCTACAGATATACTTAACTTTAACCCTCACTAGTAGACCAGGAACTCCATTTCTGATGCTGAAACACCTTTCATATCAAACCTGTGGTTCTTTGTCCATCACTACCAGACAACTGCTAGTTTTTATCATGTCACTCTTGCTAGTGTGTCACAAAAAAAAAAAAAAAAATCATTTGGGCAGGCTGAAACCTTTAACTACCATTATATTTTAACCAAAGCGAAATGGATTCTTCCAAAGAATTTTGTAGCAGTTCAGAAGAGTTTCACGCCAACAGAGGCCTTGAGGAGAATATATTTTTGAGTTATATTTCTCTTCTTTTAGCAAAGTTCTCAATTATTTAGCTGCCAGAGTAGACATGCAATAAACCCAGTACAAGAGGCTTAGTTGTAGGTTGGCTAAGAGAGAAATAAATCATGAGAAATAATAGAGGGCTCTGAAAAAGACCCATGTGTATCGATCTGTTACTGCCTTAGAGTGCTATCAGTATTGAGTCATCAATTTCAAGACTAGAAAAGGCAACCATATTAAGGGATTACTGGCAACAGAGGTCAGCTGCTGCAAATCCTAAAATGAAAGCAAGTAAAACTCCAAGGACTCATCTAATCTACATTTGTTTCTATTTTCATTTTTTCTATATTCCCTGTACAGCTTATAGGGGCAAAATAGTTGTATCAAAATAGATACCTTCTTTTGGGGACTGATTTAAAAATTGCATCAAATACATTTTACCCACCAATTTACCCACGTGAAAGATTGAGATTTGCTCTGAATCTTACAGGGCTGAGTTTAAACTAGGATTTGACCTTACATGGCAATATTCTTTTATTGGAGAGCATAAAGCAATGTAGTGAGACAGAACCTGTGAGCTCTTCATAGCCCAGTAATGTACAGGTGGGAGCTGACCATGACTTTGAAGAGCCTGCCTGCCCACAGGGAAAAGCATGGGGCCAACGGCCAATGGCCTTTCAGGATAGGTAGGATATTGGAGTAGATGGGGAAGTAGATGGAAGTAGATGGAGCAGATAGAATCAACATCAAAAGCTTCTATGGGCCAGGGCACCAGGAGGGAAGATAACATTCAACCTTTCTTGTCCTGCTCCCCGCCTTTTTTCCCCACCCTCTTGCATTGGAAGAAGATTTAATGCTATGCTGAGAATTTTCCTCAAATCTGGTCAATCTGGTGCTCAGATGCACTGGGTTTTGGCCCCTGAACTCCACTTCTAAGTGATATTAGGCTGGCTTCCTTCAAGAACGAACAAAATATTATATAAGGTGGTGACTAAATGAGATTCTGCAATGTTTTCTTGACACTGAAAGGTGGCATGATATTAAGAACTGGACGCAAGCTGCATAACAGAAAGCTTTGGAATTCTCCCACTACTGTTCCATACATTTTATACATACATTTTTATAAAAAAAAAAAAAAAAGGAAAGAAATTACCAGTATTTAACGTATTCTTCGAAGTTCAACTGCAGTTCAGCTGCAGTGTTTAACCTGTTGCCTGTTTGTGAATAGGAGTTATGGAGCAAACCTGCCTGCAAACAGGCTAAAGTTCTTCTCTGCTGCAGCTCCACCTGCACGCACAGTTTTGATACATTTTTTAATGTGGTATTCAAATGACAAAGAAGACTTTACACATGCATTCTGTACTGGGTGCAGTTTTCCCTTTCATGATTAGACATCTCTCCATCAAAAAAGCAATTGGAGCTTAGATTGGTCCTGCAGGAGAAACAGAGGTGCCTCCTAGTTCTCATTCAAATAAATTAGTTGACCAGACTGAAAGAAAAGCCTTAACCAAAACACTGCATTTATGTTGCTTATTCTCACCCAGATAACCACTGCAACCCTTTGTATTGCAATGCTTGCACCTGTTATACTATGACAATTTTTTTTCCAAGAATAAATTAATGGCATAAATTGTTAGCATATTAGACAAATAGCAAGAAGACCATATAAGTGTCCATGCACCCGGTCTGAGTGGGAAGCAGAAATGCCAGTAGAATTACTGATATGCCTCATTAGCACAGAGAAGGAATGAATGTCACAGAGAAATCAAGGGCGGCTAACCACAGTCTTGCTCCTTTGAGAAGCAGTGACATGCAGCCTGAATGCACAGACACAGGCCAGATACAGCATCTCAGACAACTACTTTGTCATGCATATATGTGCTTTTAAATCGCTCAGTTTCAACTCGGTTGCAAGTTAAGTGGCATTATTAAGTGTAGCCCCATTTCCATTGCTATGGTCTTCCACATCTGTTCAGAAGAATTCAGATGCACAGCTGAAATGTGCTGACTTATTAAGTCACTGTGTGTCTAGATTTACTTGGAGGGAAATGAAAGACCACACAAATAGGCAGTTTCTATTGAGGTATAAGTTTACAAAACAAATAATGTGAGCACGCATCACTTGTGAACACACGCATGAAAAGCTATCACAGGTTAGCTGATAAGCAGTAAAATGCTAAGCCACTTTATTCTTAAGGAAATTTTAGTTTGCAGATTTCAGTAGTACCCTTGCTTGACAGTGCGCAGACCCTGCTGCCCAGGGACAGCAACATGCCAATGAACGTCTGGTGAATAGTATCCTCAAATGCTAAAGGCATTTCAATTTATGGAGGAGGAGACTGGTCACACTGTCAGAAGAGTACTAAATGTAAGAACCTTGTCTTTACAGGCAACCAGATGAAAACATCTATCAGATATTTAATTTACAGTGTAATAATTAGATGGAAGAAAAAAAAATCTTGTGGAGGGAATTAATGATTAGTAGATCTTAGGTATGTCGCAGAGGATCAAAATTATCTTTGTGTCACTACTGAGGAAAACAGTAAGATCTATCATAATGATTTTAAAGGGAACTGTACTTTTACATTTGAGACTACATGGTTTTCTTCACACTAGAAATAAAAAGAAAGAGGGAGGTTAACGACTCAATGTCAGTTAAAGAATGGCTGATTTAGGAAGAAAGATTTAATTGGTGTAGGGAGGTTTGAATTTTCAGGAAAGTGTTCACAACTTCTGATCCCATCAGCTGATTCAGTCTCCTCCTGAGGTCAGCACAAGCACCTGAAACAAGTAAAAAAGAGTATTATTCTATGCAATGCATACAAAGGACGCACTTCTTTTGACGAAAAGAGAAACAGTGAAGTCTCAGGCATGGGTATTCTGCATTATATTCTGCAGCATGGATGCTCAGAACAACTCACACATTTGCCAGCACAGCATTACCTTATCCGGGCTATAGCCGGGATATTAATGACTGTTGATGCTATACAGTTAGTTCTGGAACAAGTAGGCAAAATGTAGCTCAGGTTTCCTGTTGCCACAGAGAAAAAATTCTTCCTAGGAACTTGAATGTGGAATATTGTGGGAAAAATTTACTCCCCTCCTGAGTGAGAAGTTCCTTTACTATCAGAAGACTCTATGAAATTATTTTTTCTTGGTTGCAGGAAAGTGTTCCTCCACAACAAGAGACATTCAGGGGCCTTCTGGAAACACAAAAGGCCAGTGAACCCTGAGAATAAGGCCAATACATTAATGCTTGAGTTGGCAGAAATCTTTTACCAGCATCACTTCAACTATAAATCTCTGTTTGCCCATTTTGACTTGTTTGTTGCCAAAGAATTTAGTTTTATAGATGAATTTGTATTTTCTAATACTTTAATAGCATCTTTTGATGTAAATAGAGCCATTCATTTCCCAGCAAGACATGCTAGATACATAGCAACTACACAGGGCTATAATAAGCTGGTAATGGTTTCAACTTGTTGCTAAGACTGCAACAAGTCGGCTGCTTACAATTACCTTCTCTCCTAAGTAGAAACCAGAAAACAGCAAGGCCTGCGCTTGGCTAAGGGAGAAAATAGTCGTCCTTGTCCCCAGTGTCACAAAAAGGGTGGATCAGTCCATTCTATCGTTAAATTCTTAGCAGATGCCTACTAAGTTTGCTGAGGATTATTTCTTCCTAAGATGTAAAAAATTTTGCAACTCTCCATCTGTTAAAGGCACTTCCCCTCATTAAGACTATTTACATGCAAAGTTTCAAACTGCAGCTGCTTTTGTCATGACACCATCAAAATATTTGGATTGATCTTTTTTTTTTTTTTTTTTTAATGGGGGAAAATGTATTTTCCATTTGTACTTGGCATTACATTACTGAAAATGTCTTCTGGTAAAAATCAAACTGATTTTGCTGTGGTGGCACTAGTGCAGCTAGCAAAGTTTGGCCCATTTTACCCTTAATTATGTTAATATGTTTCAGAATTCTTTTATGAACTTAAGAGTGGCCACTCCTTTTGTCTGGCTCTGAGGGGAAAAAAAAGAACCCTGCATATACATCTGCCTTCCCATTCATGTGCTCCTTACTAAATAAATAATTTTCCTGTGAGGTTACAAGGTTCATTTCTAACACTTGAGACATTTTTTCTTCAATTGATAGAGCAATATGTACCCCTTACCCTAAGGGCAACTATAGTTTTATATACACACCATTAACTGATAATATACAGAAAAGTTTGTAACACAGTATTCGTTGTTTTAAAAGTGTGAATACTTTATGTAGTTTATCTATGACTAACTTAAACTCTAGGTTACTATGCATGTTGATAGGAGATGGAGGTGTGCTCTGTTGACACAAGAGTTGTTAGTTTTTTTTACAAAGCAGAACAAATCCTTGCTAGTAGGCAGCATGATTAATATAATAGATTTTTGGAATAGTATTTAGGAAAATTAGTTAAAAACCCGATATACATCATTTGAAAAAAAGATGCCAAAACTGGATGTATATTCAGTTGTATCTTTTCCACAGAAAAACAAACAAAAAATAAAGGTCAAGATCCTCCAGTCTGGACAAGCAGCAGTTGAAAAATGACCCATGGAGAGAAAGTCACAGGTCATACAAAGCTCTCTGAAATTCAATGAGAGAGAAGGAAAGATGTTACTGGACCAGAATACAAATGTTGGACATATGGACCAACATTTTATTCCTGGCCTACCAGACACTTCTTTTGCAACCCCAGGGCACATGAAAGCCTCACAGTACAGAGCTAATATTACTTCCCCTGTATCCCAAGGGTGGTGCAAAGGCAGTGCCACAATAACTGCAATATGTTAGATATGATGATAAAGCTTTTCCCCAGGTTAGCCAGAAAGTGTGGAGAAAGAGACTTGAACTTTCACTGACCTAGTTAACATGTGATAATGAAGTTGCTCAAGAATCCATTCAACAATTACATTTACAAATGTATTTTAACTTCCCTAGGTTTCTCCAGCTTCTGTTTCTCCAATTCCTCTAAAACTTTGTATTCCTATACTATCTCCAAGTAAACCACGTCTGGGGCCGTATCATACCATATGTCATAAAACATAGCCCGCTCCATATCCAACTTCCCCCAAGACAATAATCAGTAGAAAGACAAACGCGGGGAGATTTTTATTGGTGTTAACACCAAAGTAATGGCATTGCTGACTGGTGAGTCTTGCTGAAGTCTAGAACATAAATGTAAAATCCTTTTAAGGAGTAGCGTGGTTAGAGGTGCATGTTTCTGTTTTAGGGAATTTTATTTGTCAAAAATAGAGGAAAAAGAGGCAGAGACTTTGCCAAAAACATAATTTTAAAAGAAGTTTGCCATCAGGTGTTAATTTTCCAGCCATTGCTCCTATCTTAATGACCCTTTCTCTGATCACTGAGAAAACAGCATGTTCTTTTCTAACAGGTTGGTCCACAGAAACTGCTCAGAGTACACAAAGGAACGATCCTTCAGGGAAATAGCCTGTGTGCAAATATCCATTACTATATTGCACAGGAGCTTTTGTCCCTATCCTTACCTGCATGGAAAACACAACAGAAACAGATTGTGAAACACAAGGTTGACTCTATTCATCAATTTTGGACAGATCTTGGACAACCTGCATGAACAAAACACTCTTCTTAGTTAAAAGCCCAAATCCACAATGAAAATGTGCTCCTCAAATGGCAAAAATATGCTAGCTCCCTCTCTTTACAGAACACTCATATACCTCATCAGCAGATTCAGTTTCAGTCAAGAGTGCCAATATCTGACAAAAATAAATACCAGCACAAAAAGAGGCGATTTCAGTATATGAAAAGGGATGCTGGTTGGGAGATGAAAGCAGTTTGAACCTAACAGCAAATGACTGAAATTGCCAAGATAACACACCACCAGAAACCTTGGTTAAGGCTTATTATGGATGTTAATAATGTCAGGAAATATCTGTCTTCAGCCAGAAGAATGTCCGTCTCTAGGTAGAACTTCTCTGATCATTTTCCAGAAAATTGAGAAAGAGAAGTCTACAGAGATTTTGACTTTTAAAAAGAAAAAAAGAAAAAAAAAAAAAAAAAAGAATTGGGGACCCCTGTTCTAGCCTATAGTATAGGGTATATGGTTCTATACTGGTTCTGAACCCTTCCTGAAGTTTTCCTCATAATGATCTGGCATCTTACTGTGGGCAAACTCAAGGATGAAAGGCTTCTACCATTAATCTTAATGAGGCCAGCATTTTACTTAATGTTTACCTAATGTTTTCCCAATATGGGGCAGAAAATTATTATTTTGATACAGTCAAAACTCACCAAGTGAAAGTGTTGAAATACTCTGCCAGGAAATTTCAGATAATCCCCCAAAATCTCTAGCCACAATATACAGCTGAAAGTTGCAAAGAAACTTGATGTTGATTTTTACTTTCCAGCTAAATACAAAGACGGAGAGGAAGAGAGACTCATATTTTCACAGTTCACACAGTATGCTGCAAGAAGGATGAAAGATAGTTCTGACATTAAAACTAGAAGTAGGGAGAAGATTAATAATTTCAAGTCATTTCTTTGTTTTAAACCTCAAGCTTCCTGTTTGAAGACATAGATAACTACTAACAGGCATTGTTGGATCTAGTGTATACTGAACAGAATATAGACCAGTCTAGAGAATCTATTTCAAATGATTAGAACCACTTTGACTTTGCATGCAAAGTCTGTGTGAAATTTAAGTGGCCCCTAAAATTCCCACAGTTTGTTGACTAGTTTGAACTGTGGGATAGAAATTCAAGGATTATGGAGATTTTTATTTTTAAGTACAGCTTCACAAAGAGAAACTTCTAAATATTTTCATAATCAAGTGTGTACATACCTGAAAACAACCCACACTTGTGGCAATGGCGTTATTTTGGCACAGTAATCAAAAATGAAGAAACTAAAGTATTAAAAATGTACCAGAAGGAGAGGAAGATGGAAACACTGGTCTTTCTTGTTTTGCTTTTGCCCTGGAAGGACAACAAAGCAAAAGATTTACTAATCTTTCACTAATAATCTCCTTAAGTCTCAAACTAAGATACTTGTAGAAATTCGATTTCTCGGGAGCCTTTATTTTAAACTTCAAGAGATAGGTGTATGTGTTTCTTTTTCCAAGATATCATTAACCTATAAAATTTTCTTCTTCCTGCTCTACAAGCAGTCAGCCAAGTGAGCAAAGGAAACACCTCTTAAACAGCAAATTAAACCAAAATGCATCTATCTGAACACTATGGTAAGCCCCAAAGAGGATGAAGATGGAGTCAGACGTCTTAAGCTGCACGAAAGGAATCATAAAACCTGAACTCTCTGTGCAAGGCATGCGAGTTCCCCATCCAAGAGCAATGAGGCAGTAAACTGTCTGCAGCAACCAGTCAAGACAGTAAAGATATTTCCAGGGCCTGAAACACTAGTAAGCAGTTTTGCAGGAGCTATATAATGTTTTTAGTATGCCTTGTTATAGTTTAATAGTCAACCTATTAAACCAGAGAGTGACTCATGGGAGAGATCTGAACAATACTTTGCTTCAGGGATGGGTCTAGATGTACTGTTTATGGTTTTCAGTGTTTTTATTTCTATCTTTTCTACTGCTTTGGACACCTACATGAAGACAATCTCACTAATTTATCCAAACAAACATCATGTCACCAGGTATCTCTGAAACACCTTGTACTTCTGATACACAACCAATAACTCATTATCCTCTGATATTACACCTAACTGCTGAGGAAATGAGTTACATATGACACTCAACTGACTCTAGAGTTCATTTGGAAGATTAAAGTTGCTGGCTGTAAAAACAATCTCTTGTTTTAGAATAGAGAGTAAGAGAAGATAATTACTAAAATAGAATATTGCCCCTGTGTGAGCGCACACACAATTTGGAAAAGAATATGTCATAGTGTTTTGGCTTCCTCTTTTTCTCTTTTGTCTTTTGGAAGGAGACATGAATACTATTTGACACAATAATGCAATTTTTGGCTCCGTATTCCTTCCGTAAAAAGACCTTAAAGGGGCAGTGCTAGGAGCTGCTTCTGCAGCTATGGACACAACACATACAGAGAAGACTCAGAAAGCCTGGTTATCACATCAGCAGATACAGATCAATAACTCCAATTACAAATAAAGCAATTAATAACTCACTCAAAAGTGTCTGGGAACTCTCACTTCTCCTCAGCTACTCATCTGTGCCTTTCCTCCCTCTAGAACAGCAGTGGGCTGTGTCAGAGTAGCAACGTGAAATGGCTGAAGTGAAGTTAATGATGTCCCTCAGAAGCAAGACTAACAAGAAGAAATCTACATCTGCTGGGGATAGGAACAAAAAAAAAAAAATTGTTTCACTTCGTAGGGCCTGGCTCTGTAATGTGATGATAGTCCTTACACTCCACTGCTTTTAAAGGGAACCAATTTCTTTCAAGGTGCCTAATTACTATTTAGAAGCTTTTATGCTGCGGAGACCCAGCGTGTTCGGCAACTCACAAGGTAAAACCATTATTTCTTATTGATTTACACAGACAATTATCCTTGACATCTGTGCCTTAAGCATCATGGTCATTAAGGTTCGAAGGGACTCATAACTTCCATAAGATCAGCGCATTTAAAAGAAACTCCCCACGTGAGCAATTCCTACTGATCAGTACTGTTTTAGGGGGTAATCAGCAATGGATTAATTGCTGCACTTCAGAAAGTCTGCCAGGATGCATTAGTGTGCTTAGGTCTGAATGGGTAGGAAGAGGGATTTCAAAAGCGGGATGTAAAGGCTTTTAACTCCTAATCTTCAATTAAAATCTGGCCCAGATCACCAGTGAGTTTGTTATTCCATCCAACAGATATTTGGTTGCCATAGAGACATGAACTGGTGTTCTCATTTCCGATCCTAGCAAGCAGGTCCTCACACATCAGCACCCATCGTTAAAACAGAGACCAGTTGTGTCGTCATCTCAGGAGAAGTCAAAACCTGAACGGGCACCGAGGGAGGACAGACAGGCATCGCTCCACCAGTGCAGGAAAGCACATGCACTGCTACGTGTGCTTACTAATGGATGCTTCAAAGCCATAAATACAACTTTTTCAGTTTGAGGTATAAACAGATTCTTATTAAGGAACTCTAAGGAATGCCAGAAAATTTACTTTATATATGAATTGATCCATGTATTTGGCTGAGACCCACATTTCTTTCACAAATTTTTTAACTGCCCCTTGGCTATGATGATACAGTAAATCATTTCTTGGCCCAGAAAGCTGACAATTAGAACTATATTGAAACATTTTCTCTTAGGAGCAAGAGGTAATACCCTGCCCGATCCTACTTTTCCAGGGTTTTGTTTAGATTGTAAGCAAAAATCTGTCTTGGAGCAAGTCTGAGCAAACAGCAGCCAAACTTTTTTCCACAGCTCTAAGCGTCCACACCGGCTGGTCCTGCTCCAGTCCCCAGTGTCCTTCAAGCTCCCTCCAGGGCCATACTTGATGGTAGATCCCTACCCCGTTGTGCTATTGTGCCTGTTGTGCCTATGGCACTGGCTCCCCAGCACTTCCCAGTACACTCTGCCCCTTGGCTGGTGGCTCTGTCCACTGCGAAACAGCTCTGGACTCACAGCGGAGACTCATCTCATCCTACTCCACATCAGCTCCTTCTGCCTGGCACGGGAATAGAAACAGGCCACAAGGACAACCTCAACAGCTGCCCCAAAACTGTTAAACTCCATCCCGTGGTATTTGCTCCAGCATTCCTGCATTGAGAAGCAGCTCGTGCTTTTCCTCCATCACTGCACAAGGGGGTGTTTCTTGTTCCATTGTTTCAGAGGAATGAAAAACAACCAGAAAGCCCGCTTGCTTCACAGAAATCTGTGTGGCCTTTAGCTAAGACTTTCTATAAGTTGCCGTTACACTCCAGCATGGCAATGTTATCTTATGTGGAATAAAAAAATGACATTAAAAGCATTACTCCTATATACACAAGATCCCAAAATACCATTTTTCAGATAATGATCCTTGCCATTAATATTTCTTGGGAATCTACTATCAGCTAAGTGTGCAGAAGAAATCTTATCTATCTCTTCTAAGATAATGGAAGTTTTCATAACTTTTGCCAGCTTTGATAGTCCTGATTATTTCTGTACAGAATGTGACTTCACTCCCTTAAGCTGTTTGAATAAAATATCAACCTTAATCCTACAATCACAGATTTTGTAGAAACTGTGTCTTCTCTGGAAGGGGGAAAGGAAAAAAAAAAAAAAAAAAAGATGTTCAACAGAAGTTCCTTGGAGATATTAGAAAGAGTCAGAAGAAAATTTGACTATTTTCAGAAAAAAACAAATGCAAAATGGACTAATACTATCCATATATATACAGTTTGATTAATAACACTGCTGTGTTATATACTGTTACAATAATTCTGTGACAAATATGGCATGTGGCTAGTCAGGATATGGTGTCTTTGGGGAATGGTCACCATGAGCCACAGGATAGTTACATTTAGCCTGACACCCTATTGTAGTGGCATTATTATCTGTTAAAGTTTTAACATTTACATATTTGTGGCTGTTATCACTCAACACAGAGAATGGAAAACTTATATTGGATCCCAGTGAAACTACACAATTCCAGAGGAAAGAGTGGTATGAGGGAGGACCTCCTGCTTCACTGGACACCATCCCCAGGAGAGGCACCCAGCCACATGTGCCCTTGGGTACAACCCCGTGCTGCAAGCAGGCCTCAACTCCCTTCTTGGCTTTACATTTAAAGAAGCAACATTCATAAGCTCTGCACCTGGAGTTCATGTGAAACCTGGAATTTCACAAGAAATTTCACTATATGTAGGTCTGTTGACATTTTGCTGCATTCAAATGCAATTAAAAATATTCCAGAAGCATTCAAAGAAGGATATCTTGCAGGTTTGCAATATATTCAAAGAAGGTATCCTTCTTTGAATGCTTCTGGAATATTTAGAATACTTTTTTTTTGATGTTAATTTTCTTTTTAAAAATAATCTGCCTATATAATACACATTTCAACACCAAATGTGAAGCTTCAGTTCTGTTTAGATGTCCTCTAAAAGCACCATAACATCAGATAAATGTATATTGACCATCAATTTAGAAACTACTTTCAGAAGCTAGTTAGCATTGATTTAAATTGAACCACACCATGAAGCATCCTTTCCTTCTAAGACTTACACCATACTAGATGAGTACCTCATCACTAATGATCCTTTTCAGCTCAAATAGATAGTGAGTTAGAGTTGATTATTTTTAAATAAAACAGACAAATCTAGGCAGAGCTTGCATGTTTTGTCCAGGGTTGATCTAAATTTCTGTACTAGAATGATGTATGGAAATAACATTTTGAAGCATAAGCATTAGCAAAAAATAAGACCTACCAAGAGTAATATATACATATATATATATGCATGTATGTGTATATATATATTTAAATCTTTGACCTTTTTCTTAGGTGAACTAGAAGATAATAGCAGTTAATTATATCATATACTTTCTTTCTAAAAAGATCTTGGGGAGAATTGAAATGTCAGGGTTTCCTATCAAGAACACATAAGTCAGTTTTTTAAAAGGTCCCATTCTGACTTGTCCAAGTGAAATATTTGTTAAGAGGATGCCACCCCTTTTAGTTTTCATAATTGAATTTGATATACCGTCAAGTTCAACTTACATAGTATCTGTATAAGAAACACATAACAAATATTTGTCTAACATTATATTTTATATTTTTAATAACTAATCTTCAAGAAGGAATTTCCATCAGACTCTTGAGATTCTGCTATTTGAAATGTACACGTATTGCAGTTTCTCAAAGCTGGGACACATTTAGCACATTCTGTCTTACAGAACACCTTAAAAATCTTTCAGTTGTTCAAAAGTTTTGCAATGACAGAAACCTGGCTTAGTTAAAATAATTTGTTTAGGCTCTATAGAAGCATACCAATAAATCTTCTTTGATGTATAATTCTACCTAAAGCGAAAATTTACTCTCTAAGTTATCTTTCATGCAGGTCTTCTGTATCCTACTGTTTACAGTGGATTATCTCTGGGAAGCTCACCTGAGGAAAAATAACTTCATATTAGAATGCAAAGATGCAAGTTTCTGAGTCATGACAAACAAGTTCAGGAAGAAAAGAAATAAAAAAAAAAAAAAAGGAAAGAAAGAAAAATAAAGAAGAAGAAGGTAAAAAGAAAAAAAAAAGTTAAAAAAATCTTTTGAGCATAGCAGCATAGCAGTAAAGATGCTGCCCCTGTCGGGTTATGGAAAGCAGCTGGAATGTGGCACGTTGTGTAACTGGATCACCAGCAAAGTACAAACCATACAGCTGTGCATATCAGACAACCAGATGTTGTGTTTAGGGCTTTCTAATTAACCAAGCCATTCCCGGAATAAGGAGAAAGAAATTGCCCAAAGCAATTACACAATATTTCATTCTTTTTTATTTATCCATTCAGCTAAGCTGTTCATATGCCAATAAAAGTTCACACATTTCTGAAGAATGTGGATTATTTCTACAATTGTTTAAGAACCTAAATATATTTCTCAAGTATTTGTGTCCATTCTGAGCAGTTCATTGTCAGTTCATGACACCTCTCTTTCTCCTTTACATTATTATTAATTTTAAACAATAAATTTTAATTTTAAACAATAGATATTTAATCAGAGTTTTGCAGTAGGCTAGATTCCTTTATACTGGCACAAATCCTTTTATGTTACTGTTAAGAAGAGTTGCTTCCACGGCACATTTTGTGCATAAAAAACTTAGTTGTCCAAATCCTGCTAAGTGATAGTGTTCTTCACTCTCTTCAAAAAGATGGCTTACGAGTGAAGCAGAATAAATTATAATAGCATTTGCAGTTGGAAATGTCCAATTTCTTTGCAATGAAAAAGGACTTCAAAACATTTGGTTTAAATCTGTTTAAATAACAAGAACTGTTCATGCTTATTTCAGTATTTTCACCTATACAAATTGGGATGCACATGCTATGATAACCATATCTCACGCAAGACATTTTGTAAAGCTGGAAATGCTGCTAGCACCATGTCTCATGAGGTTTCAGCCCCTCCACTTTTAAATTATATTTTCTCTGATATTTTAATAAAAATATATGCTGCACATGTGATATTTTTAACATTCACCAACTGCAGAAATACTTTGGTTATATAAGTGATTCAGTCTTGACATTATTTGAGCAAACCTGCCCTATCCGGGAGCCAGAAGCTTCTCATTTTGAAAACGATCTTATTTTAAGGAAAGATTGTCTGGACGATTTCTCAAAAGTACGAATTGAGATTGTGCTACAGCTAATTCACTCCCCAGCTGCAGCCATCATCATCTGCCAGTCCCGTTCACTAGCAGCCAGAGTATATACATCTTCATTTAAAGCCTTAAAAGCAAAGCATAGTCTTTTCTAGGAAGCAATGCCAGACACCGACACTCTTTCAGGACAAGCGTTTTCCAACAAATAACATATCCAGAGCTAAGTATATTACAGCTCTACCATGGAAGTACAACTGCTACTTTTGTCCACGCCCAGGCAATCACACAAGTGTTTTTTCCAGCCAAATAATTTACTTACCTAGCTATCCCAAAGGTTTCTGTATATTTGAATTGGAAAAATTCTCAGGAGAATTTGTCATATTAGCTTTCATTTAGCAGGGCAGAGGAACACATAGTGTCAGAGAAGAGTTGTTAATTAGAAAACTAGCAGCAAGAATGTCTACATAGCCAATCCTGTTCTGTACAATTAATTTAAATCTAATCAAACACAACATGAACTCCTAGTACAAAGGAGCTGATCTTATTGTCATGACTTTTCATAAATAGGAACACTTGCAATCTCTTTAGCAATTAACAACTCAAACTACAATAAAGGCCAGCTCCTAGTCAGGATAAATTAGCACAGCTCAGTTAATTTAAATATGACAACATCCATTTAAACTAGCTAAGGACTTGACTTCAAATGGAATTAAAAACTGTGTTAGCAACTATGATGAGTACCACCCCACAATAGCTGTCATGTTATTAGTCATGCAGTGCAACCTCATGCAGTCCTCTTCATCCAAATATAACACCAAAAGCTCCCTGTGAAAAGTTAAGTGGATCTTTCATCAAAGCTATTCCATTTAGCCTGTTCAGTCTAATCCACAGAGTCCACGCAGCATCCCATTTTTGTCATATCCGCCTCTCGGGTATCTTAGACCAGAGTATACGTATGGACATATATCCAAAGAAAATCTCTTAAACCTCCAAACAAGTTGCTACCAAAGACACAACATCGGTGTTAAAAATTAGAGGGGCTTGTAATGAGGCACCACCATGTTTAGAACAAAAGAGCTAGAGGAAGAAAGGGGCTCGTTCCTGGAACATGATGCAACCAGCTTTCGCCTCAGGGACAGGCCTCTGGCTGATCACAGTTTCTGGTTGCTCGCAGGTGGTGGTTAACACCCAGAACAGGAAGCTCTGCAAATAGTCCAGCTAAGAGACCATTGTGTTACTGAGAGCTTCCACAGAGACAAGCATTTATTTTATTTTATTTTATTTTCCTATAAAGCTTAGGGAAAATATTGACATCAAAAAGCAACAAATCAGCCCAAGGTTTTGCACTACAAAGCAAAATTAGTCTTTTTTTCAGGTGGGTATCTGACAGCCATTTTTATTTAAAGTGATCCAAATAGATTGACAGTAGGCACATCACTGTGGAAAGAAATAGATGACGTAGAAGTCGGGTGATATTTGGATGTCCTGTAGTACATGGGTGCAGAGCTCAACTCCAACACCAGACAGCCACAATAGAGCATAGGGGCACCTCTCACAACTCTGAAAATCCAGTTTCTGTGAAGTAACTTGCCATTGTGGAAAAAATGCTTAATGCTTAATTTTGAAAAGGTAAAAAATAATGCATTTCTTAGTAATTTAATAAGCTGCAAGGTAAAATTTCAACTTAAGGAATGTCAAGATGCCTCTGGATTCAGATTTTTCTGGAATTTTCATTATAATATTTTTTTGTCCCGACTTGAGGAAAAAATCAAATGTTGAAATATCCAAATTTCCTGTGGGACAGAAGTTCCAAATGTAGTTCTGCTACAATAAAAATAAAAATAGAAATGTCATAATGCAGAAAGATATGTGTTTTCCATGCCTACACATTCTTCAATTCTATCTTCCCCTCCAAGAGTATTTTTTCTACTTTTTTTTTGGTGGTGGTAATATTCAGTAATTCTCATAAACAACACAAACTGAACCACTGTATGGAGCCTGCCTTTAGGTTTAGCCATTTCCATTTCATAGTCAATAAATACCAAGTCCAAATCAATTGGCATCTTGTGCAATGAATGAATATATTGCAACATAGACATCACTGTTTAAAATGCATGTTATATGTGTTAGATGATCTGCATAGGAACTACTTTTCTCCCCTCCACACCATTTGTTTTATTTGGTTTTTAATCCAGTTGAAACAATTAGAGAAGTAGATTAGGCTCTGCCATCTGCCCACCCGCTGAGCTCTGCATCAAGCCGTGTTGCACAAGCCTGTTGCACAGGAGCAGTTTGCCATGGTGCAAGACCGTGACAACACTGCTATTTGCCTCCTTGGCCAAGTCAGGAGACCTCACACTGAGCAAGCAGTTCCAACAGGTGATAATCACTCGGTGATAAAGCTAGACTATAGTTATTAATTTGTTCCTTGTTCACATGTCTTTCTGGCTATTAAATGATACATGCAAAGCCTGTCTTACATAACCATATTCATTATATTAGAGTTACAACAAAATGCAGATAAAAGTCAAGTTTGTATTAAAATCCATCAGGTTACATGACAATATTCATGTATTTTCTCAGATTAACATATTTATCATTTGTTTTTGATGAGCACATGTTTCCATAAACATGCACCAGCAGTGATGCGTGGCCGGTACAAAGTGCAAAGAGCACTGTCAGACATGCAGCAGTAAATAATTTTGCCTGGTTCAGCAATTCTGACTGAGGTTTCTAACAACACTGTACAAGGGCATTTTTGAGGCTAGCTTATTTGAGAGGACAGACTAGCTCAAAAAAATCTTTTGTTGTGTGGTATCAGTTCTGCAATATGTAAACAATAGTTAAGGGCCACCTGCAGTCGAACCCCTGAAAGAAGCCGAGTTAACACTCTGGAGCACAAAAAGGAGGACTGGTGGAAACTGCTGTAGTAACCAAATGCTTTACTGGGGATACCTATACCCTCTGGCAAGCTGCAGACAGCAAACTGCTGTTTTATCAGTCACAAAAGCAAAATTCTCGTAAATAAAATCATTTGGCATCTCTCGTTTGCATGTGTGCAAGTTCATAAATATAATTACTCTCAGATGTACACTGAACAATAGATAGATTTTATGGGTTCTTCTCTGCACCAGAAAGGCATGAAGATAAGCAGATCTGTTTTCATTTGAGTAATCTATTCACAGCTCAGACCAACCATGTCCTCGATAACTGAAAACAGTTGAACCAACATACATCTTGTGAACTGCAGAGTGCTAAAATTTTTGCCCTCTGTTTAAAAAAAAAAAAGAAATTTTGCCCTAACTAGGCTATTCAGCCTGAATAACAGACTGAATTCTAACAACAATTCCAAAAAGAAAAGTTAAGATTTGGGACTTTGTGATTTTTTTCTTTGAAATATATTCATGAAATAGGTCCCTTCTTCAGCTGAATATTTTCAACGGACAGAAAAAGAGACCTGGGTTTGGAGGCTCAAGCCCATCTCAGTAACCAAACACAAGATAGAATTGCAGTTTTTTATGATTGCTCTATTTACCCATGAAAATAAATTATCATAGAATCATAGAATCATAGAATGCCTAAGGTTGGAAGGGACCTCTAGAGGTCATCTAGACCAACCCCCCTGCACACACAGGGACACCTAGAGCACATGGCACAGGGCTGCATCCAAGCGGGTCTTGAAGATCTCCAGAGAAGGAGACTCCACAA
>JAWLRI010000700.1:1657488-1686004 GCA_034781795.1 Crypturellus tataupa | reverse complement strand
CTTGGTGAAGTCAAGATAGATGACATCCACCGCTCTCCCCTCATCTATCCAGTTGGTTATCCCATCATAGAAGGCTAATTATGTAGCTATACTATGGAAATTGACTGAATTATTTAAAAATATACTTCATATTCTTCTGTAAGCAAATCTGCTCATAGAGCTTTCAAGAGCTGTGTTTGCCCAAGGCTGGAGTTAGGAGCACATCTCCATACAAGGAAGAACTTCCTTCCTATGAGGGTGACAGAGCCCTGGCACAGGCTGCCCAGAGAGGCTGTGGAGTCTCCTTCTCCGGAGATCTTGCAAACCCACCTGGATGCCCCCCTGTGCCACGTGCTCTGGGTGTCCCTGCTGGAGCAGAGGGGTTGGACTAGATGATCTCTAGAGGTCCCTGCCAACCTCAGTCATTCTGGGATTCTGGGATTCTGTGATAGGGCCTAGGCCAATATGGGTACGGCCCAGTGCTGGAAAGGGCAGCCAGGAAAGATGCCCCTGACTGTAGAGATGTGAGAGATGACAGCTCACAGCTGTCCAAGTGACTGTGCTGGCCAGGCCTCTACAAAAAAATACATATATGCATATATGTATTATATACATATATATACACACTCATGTATGCATATATATAATGTATATGTATAAGGGAGTATAAATTAGAAACAGTAGTATTTTAATTGAAGATTCCTGCTTTGGTCTTATACTAGATTAAAACAGCTCATTTTAGTAAAAGAAATGAAGAAAATGAGTTCAAAGACTTCAAGAATGTGTTTCTTTTCCCAGTGATGCACTTGCTACTGTAGTGTTCGTGAATTATGTAAGATAGCTGAGCTCTCAATAACAGGATTTAGAGTGCAGTTTGTTCTCCATTCACAAAATAACAGATTATGGTTGTGAAAATTCTCATGTAGTATTGCAAATGTAACACAGTTATCCAGTCTGAGAAGTTTGATATTGGAATAGAATTCACATGTATCTTCTCCAGAAAATTATTGTACAAAGAGATACATGATGATGTAGCTGCCAAGGAAAGTGTTTACCTAGTGAGAAATTCTGACTATGAAAATAAATCATTTCCCCATCATACGGAGTGGCATTGATTCTCACCAAAAGAAAAACACTGAAACCCACATTGTTAATATCTGATGACTCTTCAGATTTTAGAAACTGTTAAGCATGCATGAAAGATTAAGGAAATAAAATATGATGACAATAGGCAAAGTTTCTTTGGAAAATGAATCATGAAAATAAAAATATTTACCACTTAAAAATAAAAACCAGTTAACAAGGTCAGGGTGAAGGCCTTTGAAAAAGACGGAGAATAAAATGACAGTTAGAGGAGCACTAAGGAACAAAAGAATTTTAAAGACACATTTGTGTCTGAGACAGTACTGCTAGAGTTAGGGAAAAAAGAAAACAATGAGAAAATCAGAAAATCAATTTTCCAATAAGGTTGGCAGATCTCACTGTAAAAGTAGAAAATATAGTATTGCAAATTTGGTTTACTCAGCTTCTTATGGCTTGCTCATTATTTCAGTAGAGGTAATATTCACTGTTATGCTAAAGGTAGACACGTTAACAGTAATTTCAAATCTAGTTTGCAAATCCCCTGTTTATTACTTTCCCTATTAATAGGAGCATTGTAATCAAGTCTACTGTTTCCATAATAGTATGATACAGCACAAGCAAGGACATTCAGCTCTGACCCTAAACATGACCAACTAAATTAAGACCATTAACTAGAGTAAAGGATTTTTAGCGATGAACTGAAATATAGTAAGCACAAGCAAAGGGAATTTCAGCATCTAATGTAACTTATTTATAAAAGCATTGTGCACAACCCATTAGATATAGCCATATCTCACCAGTGTCAGCATCTTTCCCCAACAGAATTTGTATGGTCTGCAGTTATAAAACCACACAAGTTCAGCTACCGAGCACGACTGAAATCAAGTGATAAGTAATTTTGTTCCAGTTTGCAGTCACATGACAGCATGTCATGTCACACATAACCTCAGAATGATGGTCGAGGCCATTTTTGCAAAACAGAATTAAGAAAGGCCAGATCTGAGGTTCAACATGTGCTCCATTAGAAATGTACATTATAACATGATAATTAATTGCATTACCATGGATTTGCATGTATGTATGACTATACCTTCATATATGCAACTCATACATAAGGACATCACAATTTACAATATATGTAAAGAACAAGTAACAGCAGGAAGCTGCAAATACTATTTCAGGTTTCCTAACTACATCTCTGTATGAAAGTTTTCAAGCCATTGGTTCTATTTGCTTCTCAGTTCTCACTCATTAATGTCTATATAGAAAGATAACTCTTCATTGAAAGCTAAACATAAGGAAACAAGTAGCACTGTCCACCCATATCCTACCCATACCTATAAAGATAAGTAATTTAGTTTTGCTTCCTTTTCCCTGTGTGAATGAGACCAGATTTTTTTTTCTAGTAAATTACTTGTTTAAAAAGACAAACTGGAAAGTATTTTTTAAGAATTTAAGTATTCCTCTGAAAGTGTGCCACATTATTTAATACACTTTCATTTTACATTTTTTCGTTCCAAAAAAATCAGAGAGATCTAAAAATATTTTTGTAAGGTAAAAGGACTTAAAACTGTGTTTCTTTCCAATCTGTCAAAACCGTTCAACAACTGAACAAAAAACTGCTATAATATTATCACGCAATAGAGATAAGTGAATAATAAAATCTGGACTCAGAAGGCAGTCCAAAAAAAGCATTACAAGGTTTTAACACTTTCCTGAAGTTTATCTGAAATCCTGAATCCTAAAAAATGCCTAGAAAAAAAGAATGGTGAGAACAGATTCTCATGAGATTTCTAGCACATCTACTAATTGTCTTGAGTGCTTTTATAATAAAAGCAAATTTAAAAATAATGGTAAGTATTTTGGAAAATGAATTCTTTCCTTCCTTCCTTCCTTCCTTCCTTCCTTCCTTCCTTCCTTCCTTCCTTCCTTCCTTCCTTCCTTCCTTCCTTCCAAAATTTGGGTTGATATCACCTGAGGTGTAAAACCTTCTCTTTAAGGTGATTGCAAGTTAATAAGTGACACTGCTACCTTGTCACATATTTATGATCAGCTGCAGAGGACCATTCCCATTTTGGAGGAAAACTGGCCCATGTGTAACACCTCTGTCTGCAGTGAACATGACTCTCCAAGACACCAGGCATTGATTCAGAGCTCAGGAATAACTTCAGTGGTTTTAAGTTTAAAGTGAAAACTGTGGATGAAAAGAGCCCATGAGGTTGTCAAAATTATTTCCTTGGTAAAACCTGACTGAATTATGTCTTGCTTGATACTTTTTATCTAGTAAAGCGCAATTCTTCTGCAATATTTGCAATTCTTCAGGTACAGACAGGGAAGAACCATATACTCACATTCCCCAAAGCATAATGTATTTTTAGGAGAAATTTCTATTTATCCTCTTAGTGATGATTTCCTCATTTCCTTGCCCAAGTACTAGTTTTCAAATTTCCACTTGTAGCTGCTATTTTCTAAATTTCACTAGGCACCCTCAAGCAATGTCACAGCTATGTCTTTGAAGGGCACACCTGGCGGCTACATTCAGAACTGTTCATGGTTTTAGCATGGCAAAATATAGCTTATCTCCATGAACAAAAAGAAACACAGAGGAACACTGGTCAGGAGTGGTTCCCAATTATTGGATCAGGAATCCAATATTGGATCGGACCCAATTTGCCCCCAGGGCTGTCCAAAGGGAACCATTAGCCCTGTGGTGAAATACTTCACAAGGAGCTGATGGACGAGGTTGTCCAGATCCCCTTACGGACTGGGGTGTTACTGCATAAGGAGTGTGGGCTATCGAGGAAAAGCATTTTGGGATTGTATGGGACTTACTATGGGATACTAAGGTAGACACTAAAGGTGGAAAAAGGTTATTTGGGGAAGAACGAGCATGGGAAAGCAGAGATATGAGGAGATAAAAGAGTTTGGTGGTATGTTTAGAAACGAGCTGGTCACTACACCTGACCATGACCAGTGCCTGATACGCACAGTCTGTCCTATCTTCTCACTACACTCCATTCTGAAGTGTTTTCCTGGGCAAGACATTATTTTGTGTGCAAGCATGTGTCTGCAGGTCGACATGCCAGTTAACATAGTCCCATGTTTCTGTGGTACCAGAGGGAGTGAGAGTATTTCTGTCCAGGTATGACTGTTGAACAAGAAGGTGAAGTGGCTTGAGAGCCAGGTATCAAAGTGGCCTTCAGTCTGGCCAGATACATGTGTGTCTCTGAGTGAGACAGTCGGAGGAAATGACCTCTGGAGGGACCATGAGGCCCCATCCAGCTACTGGAGAGACCTAAAGAATTTCTTGTTCTCTTCTTCTCCATTCCTGGAATGACATTTCATCATAAAAAAAAAATTCTTTTCTTACTGGGATTTTGTTTCTGCATGTGTTGTGATCAGAAGGATCAGGTTATAAAGATAGGCAGCTCCTGTAAACGATCATTTCTTTTCTCATCTGACATGATTTTTATTGAAATTTTCATTGTCTTGATAAAAGACTCTCCTGATATTTTAGATTTGTTTGTTTGCAGGAAGAGTTACTTGTTTTTCCCATTGGTTGTGTTGCAGATATCAGGGCCATGTTCTCCCGACTCACCCATTAAGATTGCTTAAAGGTTGTTGTTTTGTATTAGGCAACAAAAAGCTTTCTCAATCTCTTCAGTCACTACCCAAATTTTTCTCTGAAGACTCTTTGGAACCCTTTCATTTTTCTGCAATGGCATTTGGGAAAAGCTACATCTATAAGTCAGTAACATATGAGGTTCCTCTTTTTCAAGTGGTTGTTAAGTACAGTCCAACCAGAAATGTACCACTCACAGGCTTCCCTGTTACTTCCCAAATGTTACTTTGATTTAACAGAGTAGTTGAAAACTGTTGGCATCATTCCCAACGTGGCTGTTTTCATACTGTGTAGCTATATACATTTTTTAAAGGCCATATCAGATGAAAAGAAACTACAGTGAAAGAAGTCTAAAAAGACACTTCCCCTCTCCTCCAAATTCCTTCTATAAGCTTTTACTTTCAATATACAAACAATTTAATCAATAAACGCTTGGCACTTTCAGCTAAAGCCTTCAGAAAAGAGACTTTCAGGTGCAGAAAGGAGCTGTATTTGGATATTTATTTGATCAGGCTTGAACCCTGCTGTCCTGGCTTCTAGCTAAGGGCCATGGCTGGAGGAGAAGACGTCCCATCTTGCCTGTACCAGAGGGTACCTTTCATTAAAGAGGGACAAGGTTATAACTGCAGTCATTACTAGTGGTATGCGATAAGAATTGTTAATACTGTGATTGTTTAAGACTCCCTTGAACAAAACCAGTTCAGAAAGCAAAACAGCAGATTGAGTCAACTAAGGCAAAACCAGCTGGCAAAGGCAGAAAATATATGACAAAACATGTGCTTTCATTTGTATAAGTGCACAAACAACATAAACACACATGTAAGTAATTCCCTTGTGTTATGACTGCTTCCCATCTCTGTTTCCACTGGTTCCAACTTTACTTTTGCTGTGATAATGTCATTTGCTCATGTGTTCCTAGCATTCATGATGAACTTGCTGCCACTAATGTCATGTAGGAATTTTGCTATTCTTTTAACAAAATTAAAATCAGGAGCATGTTGCCCCAATAGTCTCTACCAAATACTCCTGTGGCAGGCCTGGCCGGCAGCTCTGTGGGGTAGGAGGACAGTGACCGATGTTTCCAGGCTGGGCTGAGACGGGATCAAGGCTGGGATCTGTGGGGAGTCCCAGAGCTGGAGAGGGTCCCTGGGGCCAGACACATTACTTAGGGCAAACACTGCTGTCATGGCATTCATTATAAAGCAATCCCACCAGCAAGGATGAACTGCTGCCACTTGAAATAGGAATATTAGAGAGTAAAATGCCAGGAATCCTTCTTAGCATTCTCTTGACTGTTTTTGGAAAGAAGCGGCAAGTAAGCTTGTTAAGCTTTGGAGCAACATAATGTTCCCCTCAGTCGGCACTAATGGTTGTTCTAGAAACAAAATAAAACCCAGCCTGCGCATGTTGACATCTAATGCATGGAAATATAGACATCTACTCTCTGCAGGGTCTCCTTTCTGCACTTAAACCTCCACTTGCCACTGGCTCCCCATCCAACTTATCCGATGAACTTCTCAGTGAGCTTCCTGACAGCAACAAGCCACAAACAAAACATCTGCTAAATCAGTGGGGAAAGTTTTATGTGGTAGTTCTTTGCCATTAGGAAAACAAGCTTATATCCTGGAGTTGGGAAATCTGGCAGTGTCCACAGTGGTGTTTTCCTCATTGTGCATAAAGTAAATAACTCATTGGCTCAGCCTGGAAGTGGCAGTCATGCACAGATACTACTGGTTAACTACATTAGTTAGTGGTATTACCTTGAGAACTACCCTTAGGCTTTTAACGGTACAGTTGTGGTCAGATAACTGCTTCTTACCCAAAGAATCCACTTTTTATTTGCATTGAAGCTGCAGGCTGCTCGCTTTGATTGCCTGAGATTTGACCTTTATTTTATCCTCTTGATGTTGGGAAACAACATGGGAGCCTGAAGAGGACTCTCCCTTCTCGCTTCTGCCGGGTTAGTCCCATTTGCTTTGACTGGTCATGAGATGCAAGCCAGAAAGGTCAAACAGTTGCTTTCTCCAAGAACAGACAGAAAGTGCTCTCCTCCCTTTGCAAGTTTGCAAGGTCTCCTCCTGAGTATTCCTTCAAGTCAGCACAGTGGGTGAGAGGAGAGCAGGATGATGCACCTATATCCTTCTCCCTAGGCTAATTTTATAGCCGCAAGGAGGCTGGCGTAATGCAGGAGCCGCTTTCCCCATATCCGAGGGCAGGAAGAAATTTCATATTCCCCAGGCCCTTAAGTATAACTGAGCATAATCATCAAAGAAATCTTTACTGGCAGTGCTGAATTTGCACAAGCCAGTACTATCATTAGGGGAAGAGAAAAGAGTTATAGGAACAGACAGAGGGAAGTGTCATAAAACCCTGAGACACGTGCACATTCATAAATCCAAGATAAAACCCAGAATCCAAAAGCTGGATTAACTAGAAAAGAATGAGAAGTTTATTTATGTATTTTCATTTGGAATGAGTTCAGCATAATGGTTGCCCTTAAAAATTATCAAGTGACTCTGGAAAATAAATAACATTATCCCAGCAGATGCAGATGCTGTATTCTCCAGGTATTTTCTGTGGGAAAACCATATCTGCTTATCTAGAGCAAGATTGGCAAGTTGTTAAATGAAGTTTTGCCAAAAGCTTTTGTTAACTGTAAAATATGAGCGTATAGGAAAAAATGCCATGCCTTCTGGGCATGATTATAATCTTATAGCAACATAAATCAGGCTTTGCTTCAGAAAAGCTGAAAAGTTGTATGTGAAAGAAAATTAAAACTAGAGTGCTCCAAGCTGATGGGGATACAGGTTTGAGGGTGTCATTGCTATATAACTCTCTCCATTTATTAGGGTGACGTGAAGTTGCCAAGAGCTTGGCTGCTCCACAGGTTAAAAAGAAATGGCTGCAAGGAGAAGAGGCATCTCCCCATGAATGCTGCATCTCTGCCTTAGCTTCCCACCCTGCCCCAAGTGTCCTGTGGCTTTTAACCAGCTGCTGTGTCCCAGATGAGCTGAGCAGGGCCCATGTGCTGAGCAGGCTGCTTTCCTCCCATCACTTCTAAGAACTGGATTTCAGAACAAGCACACTATAGATACTGGCAACATATGTTTGACTAAACATGTATGAAAAAAATGTAAAAATGAAAAAAAAAAGGTAAAAATAGGACCCTTTCTTCACTCACTTTCTTCCCCTTTTCTCCATAGTTCAAAATATAGCTACAAGAATTTAAAAAAAAAGTACTTAATGCTGATTCATTCTCCTCTCAAAACCCCTATTTCTTTCTTTATGAATGACTGAAGTTCTCCTGAAGCATATAATACTGGGAAGAAAAATAATCATGCTCATGATTTTCCATACAGGGCTGAGACTAAGTTGAGCATACTGCGTGCAATAAATATGAAATAAAATTTTGAGCTACTATTCCTTCCCCTGTACTGCCCCTCATAGCCTCCTCCCAAAATATCCAGTTTTGCAGGTGAAGTGTTCAATCAGATGCTTGTGCAATGCGGGTTACTGTCCCTTTCCTGAGTGACTGGTGAAGCATAAAAGCAAAGAGAGAGGCTTAAGTTTGACAACATTTGCTGATCCTTTTGGAATCACCAAAGATGACCATCCTGGGAATTACAGAAAGTGCTTGAAAGCTTGTGTACAGCCTCATTCTCATCTAGGTTGCTCTCACACTGACAGAGTCACCCAGTTCTCCAGCATTCAGACAAGGAACAAGATGTTTTTCTTCTTACAGCAAATACCTGGTCTTTTGAATGTCAGGCAATAAACTGCAATGATGCTAGGGAAAAAAAAAAAAAGTTTATGAAACTAAAGCATATGAACAGTTTAAATTTTCTGTCCTACCCAGAATTTGTTGAAGCGCTGCTTTTCCAAGAGGCATTTCACTCTAGCCACCGCAGTGCATATTCTCCCCTGCTTAATGAACATCATCTTGCGCTGGCCGCTGGCCACTGCTCCACGAGGTCCCTCCTCGTGGCACGCGGGACCTGAGCAAAAACACAATCACTTCAAGATGCAAAGTGCTGAAGCTTCCCTCCCAAATATGAGCTCACAGAGGCAACCGCGACAAAAAAAAAAAAAAAAAAAGAAGAAGAAGAAGAAGAAAAAGAAAAAGAAAAACAACATTCTGCAGCAATAGCATTGTCCTGGAAGACTTTAAGCAGATTTAAATTTTCTCTCCACACTCCAGCAGCCAAACACCAGTGCAAAAGACTGTCATGTGCACTGGCTAATTTGACAAAAAAAAAGGGTCTCTTGGCTCAGATGGACTCTTCATCAGGTGAGACAGAAAGGCACGCACAGCATGGACTGAGACAGAGGCTTGGCTACAGGTACGGTGTCACTCAGACAGGCTGAAAATATTTTGACAGATGAGTTTTTAAACCAGAAAATACAGTTCCTGTCAAAATCAAAACCTTTCAATGGAATGTGCTAATTTTTAAGGTTTTTTCTGCAAGTGTCAAAATCTTTTCAACTTTTTTCTTTTTTTTTTTTTTTTTTTTACACTTTGACAATATCAGAATAGTTTGTTTAGAAAGTGTTGAAACTTTTTTTCAATTTCATCACTTGGTTTTATGACATTCATTCTGACATTATGGACTAAAATGTATATCTATTACAGCTTGTAATTTTATATTATGATATGTCAACATAATCATAAAATGCTGTCAAAACATTTTAATGTTTCCAAAGATAATCTTTTTACGTCTTCATTCCACAAGGCTTTAAGAAATGTGTTTTTCTGTAACTCAGGATAAAATAAATGATGAAACACCATCATTTTTCACTGCATAAGAAATTTATTTTGTGAATTGCTCAAGATACCCCGCTCAGTTTTATAAAATGACCCATTTGAGAGAGCTGAGGTCACATTAAAAAAAAAAAACATACACACACAAAAACAATAACAAAAAAAAAAAAAACAGTTTCCCCATCTAAAAATCACTGAAAAAGGATCTTTACATTTTAAAAAATAAAGGAAAAATATGATCTTTTTTTTTTCCTTCATTTTATCAGTATTGTTTCGCTCACATGTCTGAAAAGACTCTCAGTTTGAGAATAAACAAGGTTGCCAGTCACCTGGAAGGATTCATTGTTTTAGCAACTCTGATGAGGGGCAACTAAAGAAGGATTTTGTGTAATTCTAATTCCATCCCAGGTGTTGCGGTAATATCCCTAGCTCCAGTCACCACATCCTTAGGGTCTCTCTTCACATTTGCCTTGAGGGCTGACTCAGGTCTCAGGTCCTCTGTCTTCAGAGACTGGAACCTCAGGGCGGACCAGACTTTGAACTAAGCAGAATTAGGCACGGGCTGAAAAAAGGGCAGATTGGGAACACACTAAGAGAACCAAGACATAAACTTGCCAGGCTTCTGTTAAACTAATTGCAGAGAGAAAATCCTTGTCATTAGGGCCAGTTTCTGCCAAGCACTTAGACTGCATCTCCAGATCCCCTGCCATTTGGAATCAGCTTCTTCCAGTTCTTGCTGCCTCAGCATTCCTGAGAATTAGTCTCTTTTCTGTGAGTCCAAATTTTCAATCCACATTTCCAATTTGTTATTTTGGATTATATGGATGTTGGTGATATTATTCAGAAATTTGATACAAGAAGAGGACTGATTACCAGTAATGACCAGTAATGAATTTGACAAAGTCTTTTCAGCTACAGAGAAAGCTTTCAGAGAAAAAATCACTGCAAATCATTAAGAGGAGAAGACATTTCTGATAACTATCATAGTGCTGATATTTAAGTTTTACTTAATCTAAGCCTAACATCTCCCTTTTCATCCTTTTTTTTTATATTAAATAACCCTGAACGTTTTTCCTATTTCAAGTCCTAGGTATAAAAAGTAGAATCACAAAATGAACCAGTAGCTCTTTGGTTTTACCAATTTTACGGAGAAATATGTTGAAGAGGACCTAAAAGTATTACTAAGGTAGTGTCTGGCTCTACACAGTAAATATAACAAACTCATCATCTTATTGCTATCTGTTCTTACACATTAATACATCACAAGTCTACACATACAGTTAAAAGGTAACTGGACTTTTTTTCCCTCTTTTCTTCTAAAATAATAAATATATTTTAAAATGTAAAATTATTTCTAACTCTCTTCATACCCTGCAAAACTTAAAATTTTTTCTTCTCCTAGATGCACAATTTGATAAGACTTCAGAAGCAGGAGCAAAGAAGTAAAAGTTAGTCAGGCTTGTGGCTACTGAAAATAAATACTGTTTATCCCTTATATTTGCCATCAAAAAAAAAAAGGTAAAGAGCAAACTGTATGAGGATTGGTTGAAGAGAGAAAATTTAATTGGTCTTTGGTGCTTCACATGTCCGGGAGTGCAAGCTTTTTAAGAGGAAGTCATTCTTAAGCATCGATGATTGAGCTGTCAATTATATGGAAGGAAAGAAGCTGCACCTTATTACAAAATGATAGTAACACTCATGTTTACAATCCATAGTCCTAAAATTAATATCATTATGGCAGATACAGTTAATACAATTGCAACAGATGTTTTTGCTGGGAAGCAAAAATGTTTCTATGGATTATGCACAGCACGAAAGATGTTGATGGGACCTTACATAACCATCAGATTTGTTACTCACTTTCTTGCATCTCTTTCTCAAAACCAGGCTGACAATCTTGAGAAGAAATACCATCTGTAGGTAGCCTATCCTGTCAATTTTGTTTTTAATTTTCAGCGTAAAAGACAAAGAAATAAACTTTCAGTTCCTTTTGTCAGGCTCTGGGCCAGTAACTGACTACTTGAGGAATGTTTAGCCATCCAGTAGAAGTGGACTAAAATGGACAAACTTTCCCACAGATTCTGCCAATGTATTTCAATTCTGCCTATAATAACAGTCCTGTTATTTCCAGTACCAGGCCTCTTGTAAGTAGACAATGTCAGCTCTGGCCAAATTACATAAAAAAGAAAAATGTGTACTGGGATGTAAATTTTAACTTCATTTCCCTTTGTGTTTCTCTAAGATAACTACTCAAACACTGCTAGCCTCCCCGTCAGCACAACAAAAGCATATGTCTCTAAAACAAATGGTGCTGCTTGCTACCAGGGAAAAGTAGACTCATTCGCTATAAGAATTTCAGTGTCATGCAGCCGGGGAAGCCTAGGCAGCGCTCACAGCCCTGCTTGAGCTGAAGAGAAAGCCCGTCTAAACATGACAGAATCAAAGACTGGGGCAAAGAGTGCTTTAATTGTTCCATCTTGGGGTAAATAAAATACCACATTTTTCATTTTCTGCCTTAGAAAGTCAGGAATAATAATCATGTTTATTGAGGTTCCCTTTGGATGTTACCAGCAATTTACAGTGTTGCCATTTTATGGCATTAAATTGCCATAAAATTAGAAAAATATTGAAGAATGTAGAAGACTTTCTAAACGTATTTTGTTTGTATCCAAAAGCTTTTTTTTTCTTTTTCTTTTTTTTAAATGAATTTGCCAGGAATTGCCAGACTATGTGCTCTATCCATTTTATTTCAATCTACGCAGGACCATGATCATCTTTCCGTATAATTCATCATAAGAAAATATTTCTGCATGGAGAGATCACTAAGGAGAAAAAATAACATTTGAAGCAAAAGTATGATGGGTGTTCCTACATAGATGAGATACTGGAATGCGGATCTGAGTTGCTATAGCTTTAAATAGAAAAACTATATTTCATAATCCTCCTACCTCGACTCTTAGGAAAAATCATGATGGACCTAAAATAGCAACTTGCTTCACGATCTAGGCTTTCTTTTACCACTGGCAAATAAAGGAAAAAATTACCAGTTGTTAACTAAAATGTATTACTTCCTTTATATTATATAGTCATTCTTTAACACAGCAAGTCAGATTTGCACCTATACTGTTGTACCGCTACCAAATTCCTACTTCCATCTGGATCCAACTGGCAACTTGCTGGCCAAATCCGGCCTTCTGACACTTCTTTCTGGCCTGTCACCTTTTTCTGAAAGCAGGCAGGAAACTGCCCAATAAATGTCTCTTCTTGAGGCTGCAGAGAGCCAGGAACTGCACGTCTGAGCTGCCGCTGCCTCCTCCATGTGGGAGAAGGGGCTCGAGGGCTCCTTCCCTTGCACGTCTTTGTAGACTGTAGCTCGTGCTACAGCAGGAGGTTGGCAAAGCCACAAAGATGCTCTTAGGTTGCCTTTAATTTCCACTTAGGCCTCGTTCCCAACACACCTGGCGAGGGCCCAGCTCTCAGCGGGCCCTCTCACACCGCTTAACACATAATATCACATAAGAAACTTAATTACTTCAGCTGCAGGTTATGAGAAAAGCAAACAGGATCAAGGATATACCTGGCTGCGGTAGAAGCATGCTGTGTGTTCGTCAGTGCCTACGTACTTCAAAACAAAAGAAAGCCGCTTGCCTAATGACTCATTCTGTCCAAAGCATGTGCAGGATGTTTTACTGCATTTTCTGTTTTCCTTCAGGTGTGGTGGAGAGGTGTTCTCCAGAGATATGGTCTTTTTCATTGCAGATGCCTTGAGAGCCCAGCCTAGACCTTGCCTGAAGGCTTGAGCAGCTTCAGAACAGGATTTGGCCTGGGTTGAGAAGTCTCTGCATCCCCATGGCCTGATCGTTGCTCTCTGTCGCAACGGAGCGCAGTGCAGCGCTGCTACCAGCGCCAGGTATAGATCTGCCATGTAGATAAACAGCTTTCTGGGGTGGGAAGGGAGTGAAGAGAGAGAGTCACTGCTGGAAATGTCTCCCACAACAGATTTTCTATTTACATTTGATTACATTTCACAGGATTTATTCCTGCGGTGTCCTACAGATAGGAGATGCCAAGGCACTGTCAGAGGTTTCCCTAACCATAAATCCTACAGAGTGCAATCAAAGTGTCAGCTGTGAACCCGCTCTGCTCTGCACGCGTTTGCTGCAGTAGAGCTGCATGTAGGTGCGATCCAAAGCAACCGACCCTGCTGCTTTCAGAGCACCGAGGGCCAGGCTTGCTGCTCAGGATTCCTGTCAGCTGTTTGAAAACTCTCCATTGTATGATTTAACAACGATTGTGAGGAGGGAAAAATGTGAAATTATCATTTAAACTGTCATTTAAATTATCATTTAACAAGTTTCCCCATTGCTTTCACATTATGGATTTTTATGCTCTACTCTTCTTAAAACAGGAAAGACGTTGAGTAAAATAAAATAGTGCAACTAACTAAAGGATCATTGTGACTAAAACCTTACTTTGGTGTCTCGGGATGTTGAAGGTGAGTTATGTGGCAAAACTGAAGGACCACTTTGTTTCCCAGCATCACATTTAACATTGCTGCAGATACACACAAAAAAACTATTTACCATTCTGTAGAAGAACTTGGGACAAAAGCTTTATTTGTGCATCAGAAATGCATATCACCACTACTTCCTAAACAACCACAAACATCAACAGTACCGAGCTTCAAACACACGCATAAGTCTATGTATGCACGCAAGCAACAGAGAGGAAGGAGGCATATTAAGTCAAGAAGTAGTATGCTGATTAAGAAAGATTAAAATGCTTCAAAGACTTTCAGGAGATTAAAAGGGAGATTTTCCAGAACAAATGGCTCACCTGTTACAGATTGCTTCTGCAACTAATAAAACACATTCACATGCTAAAGCTTTTATATGTAACCTGCTACTGTCTTTTCAGGTAATCTAAAATCAAAAGGTATCATTTTAACTTTGAATTTCCTCCAAATGTAATCAAAATTCCTTGTATTTTCTGCACGAAACAGAAAGCCTGAAATCCAGTCTGCCTTTATATCTTCAGATGCATTTGTTCTCCCTTACATGAAAAGAGGAAAAAATTATGGTCTAACAAGAGATCAAATCCTGGGATAGATTCCTTTCTTTCTTTCACAAAATATGCTTGAGGCAGAAAAGCAAAGAGAGAGTTTCAAAAATCCACTTAGAGCTCCCTCTTACCATACTGCTCCAATCATTGCCCTGCAGTAATCCAAGGAATCATCAGGGAAAATTTTAAGGCAGCAATTTTACACTGTAGAGCTCAGATAATGCAAAGGAAACCAAAATGTTGCCAAGAATTTACCCTCTAGGACCTGCCTGGGCTCAGCACTAATACATGATCGGCATTTTAAAAACGCAGGACTCTGATACTGATTATTATTAGCATTATTATTAACATTACAGCAGACTGTTTAGATAAAACTTAGTGATATTTAAAAGGATTTTTGATGGATTCCTGGTGTGATTTATTGCATTTCTATGTTATTAGTGAAGAAAATTAATTTTCAGTATGTAAGCTGTAGCCAGAGCAAGTAATTTATCTTTGAAGCAAACACAGTCAAATTAGAGTTCATTATTTATTAGATGGGAGCATATAATCTTTCTGAAATTCAAGTATTTTGAGATATTTTTGTTCATTTTTCTTGGTAAAATTGAAAGAAACAATGAGCTACAAGTCGCTTGGCAAGCTGTGGCTTTTCACAAAACCTATTTTTATTCGGATAAGAAAGGAATACTACAAGTCCCATACTTCTGATCACTCAGACAAAAATATTATGTATCAAATTAGCTAAGGATGGATGAAATAAGATTAATTTTGAGCAAAATCCCCTTGGTGTTATGCCATTGTTGTCCAGTGTCCAAATAACTCTGTTCCTAGAGTTATTTGTTTGAGCCATGATATCCACTCCAGACAACGAAGTCACAAAATCAAGCCAATAACTTTTATGTGATTTATTCCCCATCTTCCTTACTGGCTTAGGCCCAGATGCATTTTACTTTGAAGGTCAGAACTAGGCAACTGGTGGGAAAAATTATTCAGGGTCATTATGTTAAAAATGAGAAAATTTACCAACAGTCCAGTTATATAAAGTAATAATACTTTGGAGGAAGAAAGCCTTACAGCATTAATGTCAATGTCACTGTATTACTTTACATTACAGCTAGCTATTTCCACAACTTGTTCTGAAGGCTGACCTTCAGCATCCTCCCACATATCCATGTGAATGGCTCTGGATGATCCAAGCCCAAAGTTCTGATGCATGGCAGAATGAAGAAGACATAAGAAACCTGTGCTCCTGTACCTCACATGGCCCTGAGGCCTTCTGCAAGTTTTGCCGTCTTGCACTACTGATCACCATAACAAACCTTCAGATAAATGTTTCACTCCAGTCACTTTCCCACCTCTCGCTCTCCGCTTTTAAAAACCTAAGATTCATTTACTCTCTTCCCACACATGCAAATGCATTATCAGATTGTTAATTCTTCATGTTATACCCATCAGTTATCTCCTGAATTTCTCTTCTTTCTGGATGCAATATGAGGAAAAGAAGGAACAAGAATGCCTCTGAAAAAATACTCAGAAAATGCAACAAAAGGCCACTTTCCATTCTGACAGAGAAGGACCATTC
The DNA here is from genome assembly GCA_034781795.1 of Crypturellus tataupa. Taxonomy (NCBI): domain Eukaryota; kingdom Metazoa; phylum Chordata; class Aves; order Tinamiformes; family Tinamidae; genus Crypturellus; species Crypturellus tataupa. The sequence continues at coordinate 1,669,918 of JAWLRI010000700.1, read as the reverse complement.
TGCCATTTCCCTGTGCTTCAGGCAATACCAATAATAAACTTAAAATACCACTTGCTTTTGCAAACTGATTGAAAAAGAGAGGGAATCTCCTTCGACGAGATCAATTCTGTAAACCAAGGGTTTGTCTTTCTCCCTTGCCCTACCAGCCCCACACTTATTAACAGGCTGTTTGCTTACTGAATTCTGAGCTGTTTTCACTCAGAGTCTATTGCTCCTTCAAGTCATGTTGCTGATCAAATACCTGGAAACCTCTTCCACTATTTTGAAGGACCAGAAGGGTCCTTTTATCTAAGTGACTAGTATTTGTAGGTTAAATAGGTAACCAAGTATTTATATGTTAAATAGGATTTAATCTTTACAAATTATTCTGTGAACTTCATAATTGCTATAATTGAACTAAAGGAGATATTCTTTGCTGAGTAATTTTAGCAGATGCCATCTTACGTTTGCCTAGGAGTATATTTTTTTCCTATTTTCAATGTCATGGTCCTCTTGCAGAAAGTTCAGATTGATAGGCATATTAAATACATATGCCTTCTGTAAACAGGTTTTATGGGGAGACTTTCTTCTTTTTCCCCAGCTACCAAAAAAAGGATGACAGAGACCGCATCTGAAGTAATCTGCACGGACCAGCCATACAATTACATAGTTTAAGTTGCTCTCATTCTACTCCCTCTTTAATGTCAAGAAAGCATTATTTTTAGCTCTCAGATTTCAGTGGATACAGAAAATGGAAGATCGTTTTTATTTTCCTTTTTTTTTAACACTGAATGATAGAATTGCCTTGCAATGGTCTATGAACCTAAAAGGTGACCCACTTTCTATTTTTGAGCAGCAAAGAAAGCAGACTTCCCTTATAGAACATATTTGCTGCTACTAGAAACATTTTTTTTGCTTCAAAAACAGTATCTGAAAACTGATCCAGCTTCTAGAAGTACTTGTTTATTATTTACACCTTCTCCCCTCATTTTATCACTGAAGCCAGATTCATCTCTTTGAATATCAGTTGTCCAAAAGAAAGACATTTGCATAAAGTGCTTATCCAAATTCGCTCTATATTCAACAGAAAAGGATAAATAGCTCCCAATAGAATTGATTTCCTTTGAATATCTAAGTCTAAAACAAAATGAATTGCTTTCTATAGAGGCTTCTGGGTCTATTGACCATGGAGCAATCCCAGACACCTGCATTTTAGATCACTAAAGATCACATTTGCTCTGTAGTATCTTTCCTTGTATATTATGCATTAGCAAGATATACCAAGGAAAAATATTTCTCTGTATAACCAAAGACTTCATGTTTACAAAGCCTTCTAGGTCTACAGAATCAGAAAGACTTATTTAGACATGTAGCATATTCTTTCAACTGTTTGCATCTGAACCACTTATCTACTAGCAGTAGAAGCACTTACAAAGTACTTGCTGAAAATCATTTACTTCATTTAGGCCCTTTTTACTTTGAGTGTATGAAGCTCAAATACATGTAGCATATTTCTTTTAAGTCTCTGCAAGAACTGGCATTTTACACTAATTGCCTCATGCAACTAAACCAAAACAGTTTCAAATATTTAACAGTTATAGTTTGCTTTGCATTTAGCATTTTTGACCAGCAAATCTGAGTGTTTTAATGATCATGAGTTTGCACACACCATTATTCTGATAAACCATTATTCTGAAGTGTGCAATAATGATTTCTATCACAGCCTTGGCAGTGTCATTTGTCCTACCTCTTCTCTCTGCTGTGTAAGCATGTTAAACATATAATTAAGCATTTCATATTATTTGGATTATCATAGAGTTGAGTAAGTAAAATAACAAAAGAAAGACCTTTCTTATGCAGATAAAAAGGGAGTGAAACATGCATTGAACTGCTAGTAGAAAACACAGAGATTATTTAATAGTTATGTCAAATGGGAGATGATGTTAACTAATGAGTGAGTGCATTATTTATATTGCATGTTATAAGCCCTGTTGTAACGCTGGATTTTTGAAATAAGTACATTTCCAAAGAGACAACATTTTAGAGAATTTCTCTGTATAAATAGAAATATTAGGGCTTCTAAATTTCTTCTGTTTGACTGGTTCTTTTTAGTGGAAGTAATAACATTTCAGCATAAGTGCAGAATACTTACCCTAAATGAGACACACAGTTCATAGACTTCTGGTCAATAGCCATATCTAGAGAGAGAGATTTTAGTGCTTCTTAGGACAGCTTAAAGATAGTAAAGTTGTTTAGTTTAACAAAAGTAATGAGAAAAATTTTAAAAAGTAATGTAAATATTTATGTCTAAGAGGAAAGTGCTAGACCGCCAGATATATGTAATCCTGCAGAAAATTCTAGACAGTGAAAAGTGACAAAGAAGGAGGTCATAAGTATCTCCAAGGGAGAAAATCTACAATGCAAAGTATTTGTACTACCACACAGCATAGGGGGGGGACAAAACCAGCACAAGTTGCACAGAGGCAAGGAAAAAGAAGGTATCTATCTGACATGTTTCCTAATAGTAATATGCAGAGTAGCACATCACTGTGATGGGTGTAATTGATGACTTCAGCAATATTTTATTAAGAATACCTTAGTAAAAAATTCATAAGACTTGTTTTGGGGAATATTTGTGTCTCTTTCGGGAACTTTTGGGTGAATATCTCTGAAGCAAAAAATAATATGTGATATAGTTAGCTTCTGTAACACAGCATGTAAAGAATAAAGTAAAAACTTTTTTCCTTTATTTTCTTAGCATAGCAAGTTCCAGTGAGATACAGGCTTTCCTATAGTTATAACACAAGGTGACAGTCTCTCTTATAAAAACATGCTAAAATCGTGCCGTATAACCGAGCTTGCAAATAGTATGGCATCAGCAGAGAATCGGTTCTAGCTCATCCTTCAAAAGAAACCACCCTACTCTTATCAAGTGAAGATGTTTACAGACTACCTGGATTAAAGTAGAAAAATGGCAAAATGATGGAGAAAAACCCTCCTGCCATCAGCAGACTCTGGGCTCTGGGCTGAGCTTCCCCTTCAGCATCTGTGCGCATGTGGATGGACTCAGCCTCACCCTGAGGTGATCAGGCAGCTCTTCACAAGAGAAGCCTCCAGAGGAACACAATCCTGTGGATCTCCTGAAAGCAGATTTCATTCACCCAAACAATCCTGAGTCCCACATAAAGCATTGTTCTTCCAACCAAGTGACTTCTCACATCTCGCATGTGGACCTTGTCAGCCAACAGCTGTCTAACGCAAAATGCCTAAACTGAACTAAGGTCACCCTCTTCCTCCTGACTTCCTCCAAGAGCAGCCTCCAAAATTGGTCTTTTGCTTGTTCTTCTGCTTCCAGGTATTCAACATGTGCATGGTGGGACTGCGCTTCCTAAAGAGGTAGGAAAAGGTTTCAGTCCTCTCAAACTGCAGAAATCAGAGTGCCCAAATTTCTCCCTTTCTGGAGGGGATATCAATGTCATCTGGATGGGAGTGGAAGTCAGCTTGGTCCATCCAGCCTGGATTTTCTCTGTGAGCTTGGGAAGGCACCTCTTCTGTCTGAGTCCTCCTAACTGTGGAGCAGGTTTGACACTTGTGGTATGATCAGAACAGGTTTGATTTATTGTCTTGCTCCAGGCTGTGGCTAGCAAGCATAGGGCAGCCCAACAGGAATCACAGCAGTCCTGATTGCATCATTTCAGACCCTTGCACCTTTTCCTGTGTCATGACCTGCTCTTTATCTACTTATGTCTCTCCATTTTCCCACTTCCATCCTCTCACTAGACAACCTAATTACCTCTTCTGCATTGGTCTAAGTTTTGCCACATCTATATGTAAATTCACTATTTCTGGTCCCGTTACCTAGGTAATCTTGCCTTATATGTTATTACTGTGTGGTTACCTAGGTACTGGTGACCTTGTACAACTGTAGAACCAAAATACTCTTCATCAGTTATCTATGAAATTAAGCCATTTCTTTACATCTCTCCCTTAAACGTCTATGAAATCCAGATATCCTTCACAGTGCTATCTGTAACTTTTGCCAGGGTCCCACATTGTTATCTGTTACATCCAGCAATTCATCCAGCATACAGTCATGTCCTGTAATTTCTTTCACTTTGTTCAATGAGGTTGACCGCAGGCCAGGGCCCAGTCACCTGCCTGCGTCCCTGACACAATCAAGATGGCCCTTGGCCTATATGCAGGTGCCAGTTATATGTTGAATGGGTCAGCCATGCAAAAAAGAAGACAAACTAGTTGTGCATGAGGAAAGAATGGAGAATATTCATTCTGGACCATTTATCCAGTGTTTTTCTATGCCCAAGTCTAGAGCCTAAGGGAAGATAATTTTTTCTTTTTCTACAGACTTTGAGAGCAGGATTCTCTTCACCTAATATATGCTATCTAAAAGTTATCTATTTATTTAAGACATATACACTCAATGGAAACAGGCAGATGGCTCTAGCTGGCAATTCAGACATTGATTTAAGTGTGGGCATAATCACCTGTTCTAGTTCTCTTCAATGAGGAGAGATCGTGTAGCTGCCTAAGACCGATGGTCTACCTTTTAGATGGGCCAAGCTCATCCATGCAAAACCTATTTTTCTCTGTTTTCTCTACAAAAACTTGCACTGCTATTAAGTCCTATTACTACAGGTAATGGCAGTGATGGTACTCTCTGCTTTAGAGTATATGTTAAGGCTCAGAGCATTTGCAGAAAGCATGCAGAAGATACCAATTATATGAAAGGCAACTCAGAAAAATATGTTCTTCCTTGCTGGCTCATAGTCTTTCCCTCAATAAATTGGAATAGGAGTATGGGGGAGAGAGATGATTGTTATTATCCAGCCGCTGCTTTTGTTGATTGCTTTTATGGCAGGTGCACTGACAGAGCACTGCCTGTGCTTCGTTTTTTCCTTTCCTTTTCCAACCCTGAGAGCTTCTTGTATAGCTGAAGGCAAGCCCTTAGGCAAGTCCTTTTTCCTTTTCCTGTTTTGTATTTGTCAGTACAAAATGACTACAGCAAAGGAAAAATCTCTCTCTGGTCATCAGTACTCACCTACAAATCTGATACACAAAAATACACACCAGCCACAGGCAAAACAGTGAGCTGCCTCTGGGGCACATCAATGTTTTAGGTCAGAGGAGGAAAAATAGCTCATACTATGAAGGACTGGATGGCCTATAGGAAATTTCTCTGTTTTCTAAGCAGAGACAACTTTTTCTCTGAAATCTGCAGGTTTCCACTAAGGAATGCTGCTTCCCATGTCACTTGCATCACCCATTTTTCTCATTCTCTTAATTCTTTTTTTGAGGTTTCCCTCCTGCCCCTAATGTGACAGAGTTAGAAGAGGTTCAAGTGAAACAGGATTGGAACAAAAATCTGGGACATTAATCTGTATAACTTACTTCCTGCACCAGGGACAAAAAGAACTGGGAAGAAAGTGGCGGTTGTTTACTAGCTTTGACTGGTGAGTCTATCGCCTTCTTGCAGTTTTGTAGGTGAGGTCATCATGCTGGGTGTAATTTTGGGGACAGATGGTAGAACTGGGACAGACAACAAAGAACAGATGGTCAGTGAGAAGTACCAGAATAAAAACATGTGGTTTGGAACTGGAGAGCCTGCTTCTCCTTCCACATCAAACAGTCTAAGTGTTAATCTATTTAATTCTAAATTTAGGTTTTCCACTAATGCATTATAGCAGTTACAGTTGCTAACATTCATACATTTTAGTTCAGCATTTTGTCTTTTGAGGAAAATACTCTAACTCACAAGGGGAACATTAAACTAATATTGTCTTTTATTTCAATTTAAACACTAGTTGGAACTGGGGAAAAATGCTTTTCAAAGAGCTGTTCTGTTCCTTTCTGGCATTCACTGATTTCTACTTTCTCCATTAATTTACAGCACAAGGCTGCTATCATGTCTACAAAGGGAAGACATCAGGCTTGGATATGAAGGTCATCTTTACCTTCTTTTGAAACTCAGTCTACATTTAGTGACATATCTACAATCCAGTCTTATTTGTCTCAGATTATATGATAGCATCATATAAAGAATACATTAAGAATACAATAAAGTGGAATGGCTGTGTCATTCAGGTACAAATTTGGAAAATAATACTTTCTAATGGATGCATCTCAATGAGTTTGGCATTAAAGCACCATGTGTTCAGAAAAGACATGCATGGAACAGAATAAAAGTTCCTCTGTAAAAAAAAAATGTTGCTAAGCATTTCTTTTACTTCTAGAAATCCAAAATTCAGAAAATTCACACTGATTCACATTTAAAAAGGCAGCTGCAGTTATACAACTCTAAACAGGCAAAAACAGTGGTCATTCCACAGCTAATCTGGTTATGAAAGTCTGATTGAAATAAACTTTTTCTTTTTTTACCCTACAGAGCACTGTCTGAGAAACTAGACTGAACCACATACATGTTTTAAAGGTCTCAGATACCTGTATTCTCAGGACACAAAGTAAACTTCATAAAAGGAAATCTCTGATCTTATTTGCTTACAGCATAACTCTGTCTACACCAGTGGACTCATTAGCAGTAGATTATATGATCAAAGTCATGTCAGAGTTGTGGTGTGTTTACACGCCACAGGCAATTTTGGTTATTCCTTTTGGTGAAGTGATCAAGGATTTTGATTCAAAACTCATTAAGTGGAAGAGAATTGGAGAGAAAATTAATACAAATTAGCATAAGAAGTTTTAGCATATCTCAAATCTAAGTGAAGAAAACTAATTGACAGTCCCAGGCCTGACATGTTTTCAAAGAAGGATGGGAAAAGACACAGCTACTCTCCCACCATCTGCTTCTAATATACAGGAGAAAAAAATACAGCTAGTGAAATTGCAAGAACTGATCTACTTGCTGGGTTCTAGGAGATCTCAAACCAGTTTTCTAAAATTTTAGGATCAGCAAGTGCTGATCTTGCTTTTACAAGATGTCATTTCCCTAAAATCCTTTTTCAATGAGAAGCCCAATAAATACATATATATAAACATTTCCCTTTAAATTCAACGTAGCATGTACCATGTAAATTAATTCTTATATAAGGACACCCATGAAATACAATAAGATTTAGAAAAATATGTGACAGCCCAAAGTTTGCATGTGCCAACTACAAAAATGAATTCAGTTCTAAAAATTCCCAAACCTGGTCCAAATCTAGAATTAATGGACAAGATTCTGCCTCCCAAAAGCTATAGCAAGTAGACAAGTTCAAAAAAGATTAAAGGTCATGGTCCATAGAGTCTCTCTCTCTTTGGCTGAGAACTAGGAGAGAAGACCTGGCCACTGCTCAGGCCCTCTCTTTTATAAACATGCGGTGCCCTCTCCTCCCTCCGTCTCTTCCTCCAGTTGGCTCCATCTTCAAGGACTCTCAACAAGGCAGCTGATGTTTCCTCTGAGCTTGACAGAACTGGACTTTTTCAGTGGTCTGCCAAAAGAAAAATGTTTACAGTTCATATATCCTTTCGAATTATATGCACAGATTGATATAAGAATATTATATATTCCATTCTTTCAAATTTGCTGCCAGCATATTTTACTTATTGCAAGATAGTTTGGTGTTCAATCCAAAAACCCTTAGCTATCTGGGGTTAAGAATATGAGTTATTTAAATGTGTGGAGTGCACCTACCATTTCATTTTTAAGTCAGACAGGTGGCATAATAATGCAGAGTGTTGTTATCAACAGTTGTGCAAATTTGTCATTGGTAAACATATACACAAGTCCTTTGTTTATTCTGATGATAAGAGTAAACGTGATTATGCAAGTAGACTGCGCACAGGATATGTTTTACTGAGAAATTGGCATAAATACCAATTACTCCCAACCTTTATTATAAGGTAGATAAATATTATCATTATTTTGCACATGGCAGAATTGAGAAATTAAGTAGCTTTTTTCAAGTCTGCTCTGAAAGCAGGAAGCCTAGATTAATACATTACTTAAATTCACTGTGGACTCAGCTGTTACACCATACACCATTGCGTTTGATGAAATTATTATTCCTAGAAGACTCTCCAGTAGATCAACAGGAAGCTTTTAAGCAAGAGGAAGTGTCGTTTGACATCCTCAGTCAATCTAGCTACAAAGATGCTTCAGCTGTTGAAAATTTAGCTAAATTAGTAACCATTACTTCTTGTTCTACACATAAAGGTCACACACATGAGTTTTGTCTACTTACCTAACCTTTCACATAGCATTAGCTCTGCTGCCACTTCTGTTTTTCCTGCTATTTCACACACATCAGTGAATCAAAGGCTTTCTCAGAGATCAGGTGCTTAACTCATTCTGGTGAGACAAACTCCACCTGAATCCATCAGCCACTTGTAACAGCACTGTGCATTTGAGAGCATCTTGATAACATGCCAACAGTTTCTTATCAGTTGTGCAACACCACAACTGATCTTCAGAAGGAAAGATAGGGACAACTACCACCGTAGCCTTTATCTCTTTCAGACCAAGCCCAGATCCTCACCTGGAGCTACTGCAGTTAGTACTACTGACATCCACATGAGCAGGGTGCTGCAAAAGAGCTGTTGGCCCTTGGAAGCCCTTGCAGAATGTTCATCAGCAGATGAACTATTCCTCTCAGCCAGGACTTTACGGACTGCCCTGTAATAGGTGACAGTCAGTAACAGGGGACTGCAATCTAATTCTTAAACACGATGCAATGAGCTGTCTTAATTGAAGATAGCCAATTCAGAACTTCTTCTGGAAAGCCAGGAATAGACTCCCCATATATGCCAGAATATGAAAAAAAAAAAAGAAAACCACCAGTGAAGATGATAGATATCTCTACTGCCTTGCTCCACTAATACCCACTTCTCATTTAGGAGTCTTTATTTTAAACCTTTTTCACTCAGGTCATCCTGCCTCTGTAATTGCCCTATTGATCAAAGGCCACCAAATGGGTAGCACGTTCTGGCACCCCATGCCTTCTCAAAGAACAAAGCTCTAGACTCCCCAGCCAGACATATAACAAACCACAAGCACTACCAAGCAAGGCAAACTCACCTACAAGAAATTACAGTTCTTTTCTTTGGGTCTGACTTCTACAAATTTCCACAAATTTTGATTTCTCTGCTCTGTTTTTTAATCACACGGAGAAACATGTCACATCTTCACTTTGGCCCTTCCCCTTGAATACAGAGTTAGGGAGGATACACTCAGACCACACACACAACAATTCTGTTAAATGCAAATTGAGAGAGATGTGTGTTGTTAGTTAACTTCACTCACACTTTCTTGTATTTCTTTCACAGATAAGAATATTAAAATTAAAGACAGGGTGAGAAAGACTTTCTGGTCTCCTGAGAGGAACTGTTGATACAAGCAACAAAATGAGGACTGAGAAAAAAATGCTGCCATATGTGCTGATAGAGCACATGAAGGATTTATTGGGGACTAGTTACACAAACTGACTAAGAGGGCTTTTGTCTGCACTGACGACTAATTGACATGAATTAGATTACTAGATAACAGCCTCAGAACCTTTACAACCAGAACTGCCTACAGGAATACCATCACGGGGGAGAGGGTACTCTGCCCAGGCCATCAACAACAATATGAAATATATTTTGTGTATTTTATGTCCGATAGCTTTAAAAAAGCAGCAGGATTCTGTTTGATTGGAATCCAGTCAAAAAAAATGCAGTGAACAAGTTTGTCACACTAAAACCTGGGAGTTTTAGCACCTGTTGAACAACCGTCACTGGTCGAACTCCTTCCTCCATACAATGATTTGTATTTGCATGAAGCAGCACATTTTTTTATCCTTGGAAGAACAGGGTGAGATGGAGGCACAGTGCGAAAGCGGGGGAGCTTGGAGTGGCACGGCTGTTCCCAGCACATATCCCGCAGATCACGCGGCAGAGCCCTGTGCTCTCCCAGGACTTCGGGAGGGAGTAGCTCACAGGTGGATATAAATGTGTATTCCATTATCTTTCTAACTTAATGTCCATATCTTCATTTCTTAACACTAGAAACTAACTTAAAAGGAAATGTTCCCTTTGAGGACACTCAATATTATAACTCACGTCAAACACAGACATTTGGCTTAAAACAAACAGAACAGGTTTGGTGGGGGTTTATTTTCATTAGGGTATGCTTTCCATATTTTATAAGGCCTGAATGTCAAATACCTTCAAATTCGTTAAGAGTATTTTATGTTCTCAGTGTTTAATTTCACTATGCTTTCTAGCATTTCATGAAAACTAATGTCATGAGTCCCAAAAGGAACATGGAGTTTAATTTCACTGAGATGATTAAAAAACACAGAATACTGTGGTCTGGAGGCTGCAAGGTAGATCAGCTCTGAAGATATGAATGGGTTTGGATTTGGGTATGTGCGTAAATGCATACCTGAAGTGGGTCTTTCAGGTTAGTCATACTCTCTCTCATTCTCTCATTTTCTCAGGATTTTTAGATGGCTTCCAGAAATGTATCAGGCTCCCTCTTCTTAAGAAATCAACAAACAACAAAAAAAAAAAAAAAAAAAAAAAAAAGAAAAAAAACCCCTTGAAATCACAGATTTTTTTTTTTCTTCAGACACCATTTGAAAAACTCTGAAGCCAATGAAATATAGAGCACAAAACCTGCCCTTCTGCTCAAGCGGCTTCCCCACAGAGAAATGTGTTCCCTCTGATGAGAACTGGAAGAACATTTCCAGTGATATTTCACTTCCACAGAATCAACAGGATTTACCAGTCCCTTCAACAGGGCCAGGATTTTTTTCAAACTGAAAGCTTGGCATCCTCACCTCTCCACAAAGCTTCTTGATCCAACCTGAGGAAAACACAAAAGAAGGAAAGGATTCAAGCAGAAACACTTTCAAGTGAATGAAACAAGTTTAAACAATTTTTGTTTTAACCTATATTGCTGTTAGACTTATGACTAAAGAAGGTTTTTGCTAGCATTCTATGTCTGACGATACTTTCTTAAAAGGATGCCTAGCTTTGAGCCTGTGCATTTGGAGAATTATTTTAATACTATCTCCTCTTATTTATTTATTATTTCAGTTTAGTTCTTTTTTTTTTTTTTAACCTGAAATCTTCTATCCAGAGGTAGGATAACATTACTAATAACAAATGAAATACAGTTTTTGCTATGTCTGTTCAACAGATTTGGTTTTGGCATGGTAATTAAAGCTAAAGCATGAATAAATATACCTCCTCTATTTTTGGACTTGTGTTCTGCTAAAGGCCAGTTTCAAACCAGGGCTCAGCCTAAACCATGCAGATGGGATGCCAGAACAGTTCCCTCTTGTGATACAAGTTCACCCATAATGGCCCATTCAGGGTCAGGTCGCCGAGAACCAAATAGCTATTTCATACAACTGCTGACTCTCTCATAGCTAAAAGCTCCATTGAGGCACCTCAGCAGCGCTACCAGGAAAGCAGAAACCAATCGGGAAGAAAGTAAACATGAAAAACAACAATATTGATGTCTTTTCTATCTTGATTTATAAACACATACTCATTTGCAGCTATTTGGATTTGCTTGGGACAGGCTGACTGCGGGAGATGCCAAGATGCAGAGCCAGGGGACTGCTCTGCAGCCTCATGCACACCCCTTACAGTAGGCAGGGATACCTTTCCCAGCTGTCTTCCCTGCTCCCAAGCGGGCAGGAGAAATGGAAGTTGTGGCTGTTGAATGAAAAGGGCACTGATAGCTGCAGACCATAGGAATCCAAGGCTAAACATTTCCTTCATGTTCAATGGCCTGGGACAGTAGTTAAACAGTCCTGACATCCATGAAAAGCTACTGGTAGAAAAAGTATGCCAAGGAGAAGGGGAAAGAATCCTTCACATAAGGTAAAATAAGGGTATAACAGAATTATAACCACAGTTCCAAATGCCTCACAGGGTGAACACAGATCTTTGGGAAGTGCCCAAGATATGGACTGACAAAAGAAATACATAACTGAGGTGAAAGCATCCCAGTACTCTAGAATTTTTTACAGAATCTCCCTCAGAGATATATACAACAACAAGTGTTGAATTTTATTTCATATGTAACAGTGGATATTTGATCTAGTGTCTAGTGAAAGAATGAGCATAGCTGTTAGCTCTGTAACCTGCAGAGGCTGCAGGGCCCCCAAAGCAGACAGGTTTGTATCAGGAGTTGTCTATAAGCAAAGGTTGAGACTATAGTGCTAGTGCTGCAGTGTCTCATCTCTCTCTACAATGTCTCATGGGGCTGGGCTAAGCACAGAGCTGCCCTAGGGGAACTCAGTAGCAGCCGGGTTGTCCTATAAGCGCTCTCCATGCCAGAGCTGGGGTTTCAGAGCACTCACAAAACCGGCACCATCCCCGTGCCACTGCTATGGCGTGACACGTCTCCAGTGTCTCCAGAGGAGGCGTCTCCAGCAGGTCGAGGGAGGTGATTCTACCCCTCTACTCAGCCCTGGTGAGGCCACATCTGGAGCACTGTGTC
>JAWLRI010000700.1:1583562-1657388 GCA_034781795.1 Crypturellus tataupa | reverse complement strand
GTGCTCTAGGTGGCCCTGCGTGTGCAGGGGGGTTGGACTAGATGACCTCTAGAGGTCCCTTCCAACCTTAGACATTCCATGATTCTATGATTCTATGACACAACCGCGCGTTGGAGCTTCCCCGGACAGCCACGGCAGTTCAAGCTCTGCAAGTTGGACACGTTCATGCAGTAGCTGTATTGGGAGCAAAGACGCCTCTGTGGTTTAGCTGCTAGTCTGGGACCGGCAAAATCCAAATTCTCTCACAGTCGTCTTATTTGACCTTGAGCAATTCACTGCATCCGTCTGACCTCTAGTTTCCCAGAACTCACAAAGAGAAGAGAAATTTATTATCCTACCTGGCTATCTTGTCTTTTCAGAATAGGATGTTCTTAGGATGTTGAAGTTCTCACACCGTGGGTCTGTGCTGTGCTTATGTACAAGAGACTGACTGAGGCTTACAGGCAATATTGTATCAAAAATATGTACTAACTGCTGAAACCTAAAGGAGCACAGTGAAGGAGGGAGTAGAATGACACAAACTAAAGATTGAGAGCTTTTTCCAAGAAAAGATTATTCTAGAAGATACGTGATTTACCCTTTGTTAAACCTAACGTAATACCTTTCTTGCTTTTGAGAGAATTAAATTTGCATCTTTAGAATTCAAAATATTTACACATAGACTGCCTGGGAGACGAAGGTATTACATGCATTCAGCAGTTCTTCTGACATTATCCTTCATTCATATCTCCTATGTCAGCATCTGGAAACATATAACCAAAATTAGGGCTTGCTGATGCTATGCACAAACACAGAGAGACCTCGAAACAAGAACAGTGTTTCTATGTCAAAGGGGAAGCATCACTGTGCCATTTACCAAGGGCGTGCAGAACCTGTGATAACTCTGGCAGGCTGCAGCTGTTCTTATTTCTTGATTCCTAGAGTATTTTATTACAGAATCAGCAGGACAGGGCCAGGAATTACAGCTTAACAGTTTCCTTCTATTCATCAGAGGACAATGGGGACAGACACAAAATAATGTTCAAGTATTCTAGAAAGCTATGCTTAAAAATAGGACAGAAATCCCCCTCCCCGCTCCTGCCCATGACTTTCAGAGTGGTTGTAAATATTTCCACTGATCTGCGACTGTAACTGTGAAGAAGATAAATGATCCTACATTTCAACACCTTTCCAAATGAAAAAGACACATATACCATCTCCAGCTGATTTTTTTTTGCCTTTACCACTACGAAGCTCTTATATCACTTCCTTTGAAAGCTTATCCACTCTAAAAGCTAGCATTAGCCCAAAAATGAATAGTCAGGCTCGTTATTACAGGCCTCTTCAATCTCAGTAGTTGCTTGCAGGGGGAATTAGATATTTCAGCAGCGGTGAATGTAGCATTTGAAGCTCCTGGAATTGTATTTGTCACAAGTTGTATTTGTCTTTGTATCTAATCATATGAGGCCATCCACAGACATGCAGCCGCTTAAATCAGGCTATTCCTTTCCAAATGCTCCTGTCTAAAAACAAAATAGTGTTTTACGTGTTTCACAGGCAGAGTTTGCAGTATTCCCTCACCTGCATTATAGAAATGATGCTGCTCTTCGAAGCCCTGGACCAGATCTCCTAGGTCTGACAAGGTAACCACAAGGAAAAAGGAAAGGAGAACTCCTAAAAGTCAGCACTGGCTTAAGTTTTCATTCTTCATGAAATTTCATTCATGTTCTTTCACCTCCATTTACAAACAAGTAATACCTGTGCGGAGGAGAGGTGGAAATCCTTCAGTTCACATCTACAGCACACTTCAGTCCTGACAATTAATTAGTTCACTGTGCTTGCCATGGTCCAGGAAACTTGAGAATCAGGGCCCCAGAGTTCAATGCTTGAAGTCTTTTCCATTAAAGAAATGGTTAGTTTACATAAATCTGCTACATACTGCCCTCTAATTAGCTCTGCACAAATAATGCAAAGGAAAGAATTTGTCTTACAGTACCTGTGTGACCTGTTTATTCATCATCTTAGCACTTCTTAGTGAAAAAGAAGCTATCATACCAAGGGACAAATACATCCTATTGAGCTCTTTGGGAACTGGAAATGACGCATTAAGCAAATTTCTTGTTTTTATGGAAATTTTACTCTTAGGAAGTCAGCATGCACTACTCCTGAAGTGATGACCTGTTTCAGAAAGAGGAGATAGTGGGAAATCAATAGACCTGGGTCACTGAAATATGGGTGGCAATTTGGACCTATTCTCGGCAAATGTTCAGAACTATTTTGAACCATTTTGGAGAGCAGAAGTGCAGTTGTGTGCAAGTGTGTGTAGGCTAAGGAATAGCCGGTCGAACTTTCCCTTCAACAATTAGACACAGTCTCTCTAAATCACTAAATAGACTCCCATGTTAAATATGCACTTATCAATGACTTTCTCTTTTCTAAAATTTTTGCTTTGTGGGATTTTCTCTTACCCAAGTATTAATAAGTGAACACGTCAAACCTTCTCAACATCCCTGTGAATGCGGCAGCTTTAACTCTTTTACGCTTTTGCAGAAATGACCAATAAAACTTTAGCCCTTTCATTAGGCGTGTGTCCTCAGATTGTATGCTTACAGATATCAAATTGTTCACAGTCGGTACATTTTACCACAAAACCAACAATCCTTTTCCTCTTCAGAAAGCACGAGTCTCCCTATCTATAGGATATCATACACTATTCACTTTCCCATTTATAGCTATTTGTTGTTTCTAACTAATTGCCTACATCATATATTTCTTATCAGACAGATACAAAAAGTGCATGGAGAGACAATGAAGAGAGATTGCTTTAGACACAGAACTCTTCTTTTGTGTAAACATGTGTCTTTACAGATGTCTACATGAACAAATCTATATTTTCATGAATGTTTTAGACCAAAACACCAGGAGATATGGACCAAGTGGAATATTACAGTGAGCTGAAATAGTCCTGGGTATTTGCAGGAGCTCTTCAGCCTTTTTTGCTCTGTTGTCCTTCAAAGTTGTATCTACTTAACATTCACAGGAGGACTGTATTTCATAATCAGACTTACAAAATATGCTGTCAGAAGCATATACCACAGCCCATTAGGAGAAAAGTTGCTAAACCTCTGCTACTTGGTAGAGATGAGTAGAAGGATCAAGCATACACATTGGGAAGAATGTTATTTCGTAAACTTTGCCACTAATACTAACAAAATAACTGAGCAACAAAATGGTAACAAAAGTCATGTATGTGACTTTCATATTCTATTAAAAAGAACTGCCATGGCTTTAGCACTTGTTGTTGTTTCCAGATCAGAATTAATAAAATTTACAATTCTGATCTGGAAACAATAAGGATGAAACAAGGGATTGCAAGAGACCATTTTCACAAGTATGGCAAAGTATAACAGCACAGATATTACTCAACATAAATTATATGCACATTGAGCTTCTTTCTTAGGAACTCAGTCCTGTGCCACAACACAACAGCAATCAGTGGGATCCTCTCAACTTTAGTGTTCTGCAATATGTCTTTCTGCAGAAACAATCTCCAAACACGTGGAAAAATAACCATATATAAGAACTGGTGCAAATTAAGGAAAAATTGAAAGTGTATGAGAGTCCCAGTGAGCAGACTATACAATTTCTTTAAAAGTCTTCTTATGCATGCTTCTAGAATATGCTTCACATTCCTTGCTGCGTCTCAATGCGAAGTGTATGGTCACTCCATAGCCTGGTTTCCAAAGGCAGCACAAATCCGTTCGGTGCTGTGCTACCTCTTCCTTTCTGCCACACAGTCAACTGCAGACTGCCTGCAGGACAGGCATCTCTGTTCTCTGCAGTACTCCTCAGACAACATATTTTATCACCTTCCTAGGAACACCAGTACAGAGGATAATGTACCAGTTGTCCCTCACCAGCGTGAGAGTAAGAGGATGAAAGATAAAACAAAACCAAAACTGAATACTACTTTCCAGGAAGCAGAGGGAAAAAACTCTTCAAGGATCCCCTTACTAGTGTATTTACTACTGGGGGCTGCTATGTCTCTTCCAGCAGTCATTTTAGATATTTTACTTTCAAACCTGCAGAAGTATCTACCCCATCCTAGATGTGAGCATAGATGAGAACTTTTCTGTTCTTCTGGGCCTTCATAACTTGTGAAGGGGCACAGTCTACGTAGGATTTGGACATTCCCACATCACTGGGTGCTCAGATTCTTATATGTGCATATACTTCCAGAGCTTCAAAACCATTTACAGTTAATTTTAAGCTCTGTTTAAAAGCGATAGATTTACTTAGGCTTTTCATGAACCGAAGAATCAAAAATGAGCATAAAAATATATGTAAGCTAATTGCTCCCATTCATTTTTTTAAACATAACTGGCTGCATTATCAGAGATTTCGAGGTATCTGTCTTTTGCATTCTTCAAGTGGGATGCAAAATTATGTGGAAGCTTTAAAAGTTCACATTGAATTACTCAATTTATGTTCTCACATATACATTAATTTTTAGTACCATGCAAATATTTTTATTGGCATGGTATCCACCACTCTTGAGAATCTAACTGAATTCACAAATTCTTATAATATCCCTCTGTTAATTTAATACTTTCACAGTATATATTAGTGTATGACTCTGTAGCAAGAAAAGATAAACTTAGCCTGGAAATTATATGAAGTTTTCTAACCATTACATAAATGAGATTCCAAAAAAAATCTTTCAATTTCAATCCTGATTATTCCCAGCTACTCATCGAGAAGACTTTGATCAGTGTGTATGGAAAGTGGGAATTATACATATATCAACACTGGCTGCAATAGGAGACATATGAACTCAGGGACCCAATGAGATCTCTTCCAACTCTATGTTTCAGTAAAAATGTTCTCAGAGTAACTAAAACTATTTTTCTATAACTATAGCAAAAATATAAAGAGGCAAGTATTTTAGTGTATTTTTAATTGTATGTAAACACTCACTTCACAAATTACTGACCATGGTGAGAGAGAGATTACTGACTTTTATATTTTCTGATTGGACTGAAAATAAAATTTTAGGTATTTTATGGAGACCAGAATTTCTAATCCAAGGAAAGAATGAGTAGAAAGTGCTTGTCACATCTTTTTATTACATATGTTAAACTGAAAATATTTGGTCCTTCTGCTTTATTTTAACTGAGATTCTTTCACTTAAACTCCAGCATGAGCTCAAAGCAGTCAAGCATTTGTAAAGGTTAAAAGATCTTGAAAGGGGATCTTGTTCTCACTTATAATTTCCTCCTCCACCTCACAACTCTTGCCTGTCAGCCTCTTTCACATTCCGTTTTAGGTACTCAGGGTCTCTGTACTCCTTTTAAGTCTCCAAAGGGTATAAAGGTAGGAAAATGAAAGTGTCAGAGAGAAATCAAAAGAAAACCTTGTAAACGGACACTTTTCTTTTGCAAATATTTGTTTTTCTCATCTTGAGGCCTTCAGGTATGTTTGATTTAAGGCACTGAAAGAGCAATCAGTCTAGCTGGTAGAAACTTTTTTTTTCACCAAACTAACAACCACAAGGATTAGAGCCCTAAAAGTGTTTGTACTGCATCATACCTGGTGGTAGTTCAAATCTCCCCACCAGCTAGCTCAGATAGGTCACCACAGACATTTTTGTGACATTTTACCAGAAGCTCTGATAAATAGATGGGCTTCAGAATGAAAAAGCATTTCTACTTCATTCTATTTCTATTCTATTGATTTCTACTGGTAACTCTTGCTAGTAAGGGAGAAGAGAGACTTGCAAAGGCCATGTACTGACTTATATTTATAATAACTTGCTCTGCTTACACACATCTTTTGTGTAAGGAAAACACTATTCAGACAGATAGATATATTTAGAGATTGTTTGTAGATTCATGCAAATGCCTTTTTTAAAAGTCTAAAAAAAGGCTTTGCATACAGTAGGCATGGGAAAATAATAGAGGTGTAGAGGTACCTCTATAGCCCTCTGCCAGATCCGCCTTCTGGGGATTGGGATCTGTATGACATGTTTTAGCACCATCATTCCAAGCAGAAGACTAAGCATGACCTACAAAATAAGAAAAATACCTACTCCAAAGACTTAGTCACACACTTAATTGAGAAAAATGAATGAAAGCATGTGGAAAAATTCCATCAAAGAGAATTAAATCACCATTAAATGAATGAAATTATATTTCTTTCAGGCAAAAACAGTACTGTTCTATCCATTCAATAGGATGGAGGATACTGAAACACATGACCCACAATGTCACAAAAGTTTAGCTGATATAAAATTAATTTATATTAATATATATATAACAGTTTAATTTTGTAAAGGAAAAAGAGATGGTAGAGCTCTGGTTCAACAAGAGTCTAGCTGGAAACAACAGTAGCAGCCCATTCCTTTCCAGCAGTCCAGAAACCTGTCAAGGTGAGCTTTTATTTTAAGGCTTAAGCTCCCCAGAACAGTTGATCCTTTACTCATATGATTGCCATCCTCATAACAGAGCTTTCCCCAACTGCCTTCACCCCTTGAATGAAGTTGCAGACAAAGCAGCAAATCTCTGTCAAATCTTTCCATAACAGACAAATGCCATATAATCATCTCTTTAAAAATATTCTTCTTAAATGAGCTAGAGCTGTGCAAAATCTGATGTGAAAACTGAAAGCCTTAAACACTGACGTGTGCATCATCCATCTTCACTTTTAGGGAAGGCACGCCGACTCCTGAAGAAGTGTTGCTCATCCAGGAGCATTTCAGCCTGATTTTGCCATAATTCCAGACTCACTGGCAGCGCCCCACTCGGTAGCTATGATGACAGTAGAGTGAAAAGCAGCCCAGTTTGCTCCAACTCTTGTCCCAACCTGAAACAGTTCTCAGAAGCTGAGAGATTTACTGGGAAAGAGTGTGTCAAACCACATTTTGTTCCCATCAAATGTGACGGTTTGATTTGAGAACAAGGCTAGCATCTCCATTCTGGATTCATCTCTCATTTCAGTGAGAAACTGACCACCTTATTAAAGTTTTCAGTGAGCCATTATTTCTGCACTGCACAATACAAATATTTTTAGCACACCATTAATGTAAATCATATTTTTAATTAAAATTTTAAGGTAGCAGAGCTTGAATATTAACCTGAAGGATAGTACCTTGACATGGATATTTTGCACCAAAGAAATAAAGCTGAACTGGTAAATCACAAATATCGCTTATGCCCCCTATGGCAAAATAGTTTCTGACTGATGATGATCTGGGTATGACTAACGTCCTATATGACATTTTGTCAATTAACTTATATTGCAACAGTCAACTTGGAAGAGTAACACAGGTCTCCAAGATGCATCTCCTTCCCAGCTCACAGGAGCAGCTAGTTTAGATACAGACCTCTCTGAAAGGCATGAGGCATTACCTTTTCTGTGCACAGTTCTATGGTTTCTTATCCTTTCAATATTAAAAATAAGTTTAAACTCCAAATTAATATAGTATGATACAAGCCCATTTCATGCTTAGTTTATGATGGGTAGTCAATGGAAATATTTTAGAAGGAAAATAACAGGGTTGCTGTATAATGTTGCCTTGCTGCTTTCTTGGTTTTACTTTTATCTTCCTTTCCCTTGGGAAGAATCAGTCATTTAGTCATTTTTCATTACTTCCCCCCATATTTAATCTTTTTTTTTTGGCTGATCTGACATTTCCTTTTCTTCCTCTATAACCAGAAAAAGAAAAATTTCTGATCATCTTTCTACAGTTTGCCATTGCCCCCACTTCAGATGCGTATAGCAGAAGTAATTTAGCCAGTATTTTTAATTATTTCTCAAACATTTTCATCCAGAACTGCATATAGTGTAGGAATTACAATGTAGGATAGTTTCCCATTTCACATTGAAAAGGCTGAAGGAAAAGTTAAAAAGTTGAAGTCTTTTTAGTCTTTTCACATAGAAATTTGCCCTAGGAGTCAATTGCTTCTCACTATCTTTTACATAAAAAAAAAAAACACTGTAAACGATACAAACAAAATATTTGGCTTTTGGCTGATATTAATCAATGATACTCTTGTATGAGCTCCAAGCCATTCATATCCTCACTGTGTACTGTAGGTCCCAACTCCTCAGCCAAAACACAGTTCCCAAGATGCGCCCCAATCTCTCCCTGCATCTATAAGGGAATGACAACCCTTCAACACTCCCATCGTTCAAAGAGTGACAATAACAGCGTTTGGTTGCCTTTTAAGTCAAGTAATAACATGGATCTCATCCATCCTTAGGCGGTCACATTTTATACTTCCAATACCTTCCTAAAATCCACAGAAGCCACCTAGGGAAATGCTGATGGGCCCCTGCTGATGGAGACATAAGACAAAAAAAACAAGAACTCTGTGTCCGATACACCAATGTCTTTCTAATCTTAAACTATTACTGACAGTACTTTAAAACAGCATGATGTTTTCTAGGCAAAGTTTTGCTCTTTTTTCCCCTGAAAACTGGCAATGTGCTTAATGCTCCTAAGGAATTCACTTGAACACTTTAAGGACTGCCATCTTGTTCTCTTTTCCACACTAAGAAAACAAACCAAAAGGATCTGAAATACCGTTGAAAGCAATAAAAGCAAGACGTTTCTTAAGTTCCTTAAAAGCAGGAAAACTGCTGGTCTGGTCCAGGAGCATTGGGCTCCAACAATGGAAAAATATAGCAATATGATTAGCTGCCCTTTAAAAAAATCTATATTTTTGTCTAGGGTGGGCTGAAACAATTCTTTTTCTCAAGATTGTTGTTTTTTTTTTAAGCAACTGGAATTTACGGTTAGAATTTTCATAGCAAGGGTAGAAAGTTTGTAACATGCGTAAAGAAACAAAATATGGTTCCAATACTGCAAAAGTTTCACCAGGGAAACTAGATAGGGGTGAACTGGAAATTAAGCACAGATTGTTGGGTCATGAACAGCACAGCCCTCTACTTGCTAAATAATGTTCTTCCGTCATCTCAGTAACATTTGACTTTTAAAAAGCGGCATTAATTCGGGTATGGCAGATATGCAGCAGAAGCAACCTGGTTGGTGGTCTTAGCTTTTACAGACTGTTGCTTTAATGCAGTCAAATAGAACAAATTCTGGTAATTTATTGTCGGACTAGATTTCACTCTCTGGGCAAAATGCCATGAATTTGGGGGTCAGGGTTAGGCAGGCTGCACTAAATATATCTTTTTTTTTTTTTTTCAAACCAACAGGCACATCTGACTGTAAGTCTTTATGTACTATCCACTAAATTTTCAGTGGCCTTTCCTCACCCATTATTTACTGCAAAATTCTACATACTAAGAAAGAGCACTAATTGTCTACCAAAAAGTCACGGAGAGTTTGCTCACTCACCACCAAGGGCATAGCTGGCACTTAAAGTCAGCCCTGTATGAGGAAGCAGCAAATATGCCATTATTTGGCATATTTGAGTGAGTTTAAAATAACATGTCTAGTTAGTATATCACAGCATCTTTCATTTCCCACAACCACTAGTGTCCTGAAATGCTGAGACTTATTCCTATGCCTGAAATATTCTCCCAGTGTAGAGACAGGCCATGGACGACCAACTAGAGTTGCTTCCAGAGCCTGCTGCTGAGCCTGCTGCAGCTCTGTGGGCTTTGCCTAGATAGGGCAAGAGGCAGCAGGTTCCCGAGGAAAGGAAATACATGTTTAGGTGTATTCAGAAGGGTCAGAAAGATGTATCAGTGAAAGACGCCTCAGTGAAAGACGCATCAGCGAAAGCTGCCAGTTCAGAAAATAACCATCAGCTCAAACAGACTGGCTCTATAGTCTTAATGCAAGAAAAAAAAAAAAAAATGACAATAATCTTCAGAGAGTAGAGAATGAATTAATAACCAGCCTTCAAAGTCAATAAATCAGGTCTCCTTGAATGGCAGATTTAGTACTGTCTTGTGAGTAATTTTGGTGCCAAGATTAGATAAAACAACTCGTTGCATAGCAGGCAGCAGTGCATAAACTGCCCTCACTGGGCATATTGAAACTAACCATTCTGCAGTTCCAGAGTTTTGCCTGGAATGCTTTATCACTCTAATGCACCCACTAATTCTTTATACTAAGAGTGAGCTGGCCAGAGTAGCAGAGAGGGAGATGCTATCCAGATTTCCAGTTGCAATCCTTATACGAGAGGAAGTCAACATGATTAGATTCAAATCATTGCAAATCTAGGTGCACAGTCTTGGTGGTCTCTGCCCTTCGAGACAGAATTGTATTAAATGATGCAATTAAAAAGAGGCTCAAACATCATCCAGAAGCATTTTGCTTAAATGTTTCTGTTCAGTTATAAGGGCTTTGCAGTCATTCAGCTACCTGCAACAAATGTTTAAGATGACCCAGTACCATCTGCTGCATCCTTCCCAGATAACTAGTACCATCAGTCACATCTTCTTAAAAGAGTAAAGGAACAGAGACTGCTATAAAGGAAAAAGTTATTATATGTAATGAATATAAACGCATAACAGTCTCGTGTAGAATTTCTGGACTGTAGTATTATTATTTCTTAATTTGTGTGAAAACGCTCTGCAGACAGACAGGCAACACTTCCCTTTGGCCTTTGCCTTGGAGGTATCATGCTCAAGTGTGGGAGACCACACTGCAGAGCTTATTGGGATGAAGGCTGCAGCCAGGGGGAGCATCGTGGCTTCTTCTCAAAGGAAAACACATCCCACACTGGTATGTCTACAGCTCAACAAGTAAACAGCGTTGCACACAGACCCTGCAAAGCAGCTTAATTCCACTCTATTCCCAGTGCTCCACTGGTGTGTAGTAGCAGCTAAGGCTAAATATTTTGCATACCAATGCTGTCGTCCGAGAAGGTACGTTATTGTTTAGGAATTCTGTAGAATGCATTCAAACCAAAATACGAGAGAAAGAAAAACGATTTGTTACCAGCAAGGTCAATGGATTAACATTACACATAGTCAAAACATGATAAGAGAAGTGAATGTGGTGCCTAAAAGAGGTCAAATTCAGTCCTGATAAAAGATGCTCTATTTTAAAGTTGTACTTTTTTTTCTTCAAAACTCAGCATATTTCTCTTTTCCTTGGAAAAGTGAATTTTACACAACTGATAATTTAATCAAGAATTTAGCCTTTTTCTACTCCTATCTGGCAAAATCTACCACCAGACCTAATTTCCTGAAAATCATCTGACAAACAGTTTCAGACAATTTTTTGGTCTTTCAATTTTTTTAGAGATGTGGAGCTGCCAGATGTATTTAATATACATTCTCTGAGTTGTATTGATTAATCTAATCAATGTGGTTAGAAGAGTTCTATGGCCCTTTCCCTCAGCTCCCCCAGGATGTGTCCAACCCCCTCTGACATGAACAGTGTTATCAATCACAACTTCAAAATTGTTTTTGGTTAATAATCCTAGCAGTCTTCCCTTTTCAAAACATCTCTTGCTACAAGAATTTGATAAAGAACAGCCTTGATAAATCATCATGATATCAGAAATTAAAAACAAAATAAAAAGGTTACTTGCTCTGAGAAGGCAGAAAAAGGACTAGTGATATTTTTTTCATCTCTTTATTTACTTGTGCAACTTTCTGCACAGAAGTATTTACCTCTATTTCCTCTTCAATTAGGAAATATCTACTACCACCACATGGGAAGGATAGGCAAAAGCAGTGTCATCCCCTTGGATGCATCATCAGCATATGTGCAACAGGGTTGAAGGATGTAAGAAAATGTTACTGAAACCTTAAATGAATTTATATGAAAATGTATTTGGGGGAATATTTTGTTCTGTAAATAAAATTTGCAGTGTTAAATCTAAGAATAAAGAAATAAAATAATATAATGTGGGCACCAAAAAAGAGGACTAATATGAAGGGAAAATGAGAAACATTTCTGATTTCACATCATTCATTGCATAAAAATACTTAAGCTTAATTAGAAATAGTATTACAGGAGTTATGATCAAAAATTATAACATTAAACTGAGTAGGAGAAAATAAACTGTATTCAGACAGTGAAATATTATCCACATTTGACCTTTTAATTTGCACAGCTCTTAGCATTTACAAATAAATTTGCTCATGTGCAGTAAAAATATTCTAATGAACTAAAATCTGTACCGAAAAACCTCCGGGGAACAGCTCCTAGTTGTTTTAAAATAGGTTCTCTCTGCAGACATAGGATTCTAAGACACTGATGAAATCACTGTAGGTCTTTTATAAGTTTTGGCTTCATTTGGTAAAATCAATTTTGCAAAAATATTTTCACAATGTTTGAGGCAGCAAGGACAATGTTAGCAGCACCCTGTAAGATGGCCTTCCCACTGATTGCTTTCTCCTTTCGGGTGTTTTATACTGTGATCTAAACAGGCAATATAAGTGTGAGAGAAGGAACCTCCAGGAAAGGAAGCAAAGTATGAAAGGTCTGTACACCCTGTGGCATTGCAGGCTCCAGTTGTGTTGAAAAGAGAAGCAGTGGCTACAGTCGGCTGCAAAACACATGAACATAATAATCAGTATGTAAAAGACAGCACACATCGGTCTGCATGTATAGATAGCACAAAGGTAAATATTTCAGACTGGTTTTCTCTCATTTCCTTCTCTCATTTCAGGCATTAAATATTCCCTGATAGGTCTTGTAAGAAACACTGTGGATAAAGGAAGGAAGGTCCTAAATAAAAATTTCCTGAGCTTGCAGTGTTCTCAAATGCCCTGAGACAATTTAAAAATATATATTATTCAGACACAATTCATAGAATAGGTTTTATGTCTGATATATAAACTACATGTTTCAATCTTCGATAGAACATAAAGATGGCATTATATCATTTAGCTCTCCGGTCAGTTGGTATCTTTCTTTTCTGAACAAAGAATTATTTTCAGTCTGAATCTTGCTTTCCCTGATCTCTCATTAATTAATATGCCTCTGTCTTAAATCCACTGTTTCCAAAGCGTACAGACCAATAAACTTTGTCACCTGCATGCTCTCACAAAACAAACACAAAACAGATGACAGTGGGGATAGCTGAAGGGTTTTATTCAAGGAAATAAATCTGGGAAATCACATGAGTTTCCACCTCCAAATGTTGGGTGTCTAAAAAAGAAATACTAATTACCATTTGAAAGTGCCTATTTCTACAAAGGAAACCCAGAATAACAAGCTTATACTTAACTTGTAAATATCTGAAGGCAAGTAAGAAACACCTCTCATATTATGATTTTCTCTCTCTGTTGTGGGTTTTCTTTCTAGTGTGGCACATAGGATTTGAATAATGGAAAACCAAGCGTAACTCAGTAAAAATGACATTTTCAATACCTTTGAAATTTATATATAATAAATTTAAAACAAAACGTTCTTCAATCTCTTAAATAGCAACATACTGGATTATCGCAGTAGATTGTCCTGGAAAACTGTGAAATCCTCCAAGATAGCAAGTTAATCAAACATCTTGTGGGAACATTATCTACTTAAGCCTTGCTAGATACCTTCTTAGGGTCTTTTCCAGATCTCAATGTGATTTCATGCAAGAAAAAAAATCGCTCATTTTGACAAATCTTTTAATATTCTCATATTCAACCGTTCTCCTGGATGTTCTATATTCTATCTAGAAAAATGGATATTTTTTCTCTGTGTATCCAAATATTCATCCCCTTCTACATCTCTCAGCCCAGTTTGTGATTTCCAGCAGCATTTATCTTTGTTATCTCTGTTCGTTTATCTCTGTCAAAAAGAAATTTTAACCGAGTAGCCACCTGTATTTCTACTACACCCCCAGTTCCACATTAGCTTAGATGAAAGACAAGCAACAGGAATCAAACTTCCACCTTCAATAGATATCAGCAGAGAAAAGGAACTTGCTTCCTTTATTTGCTTTTCCACCACGTAGTTTGTCAGAAGAAGTGAAAGCCAGACTACCAGTGAAATGCTTACCTAGAACTATATCACATAACATTTCCTATTTTACTGTCTAGAAGGGAGTGACACTTCCTAAAACCCAGCTGGAGATTTGTCTGATTATAGACTGAAACAAAAGACCAAACTGAGCTTTTAAAGTCTCTTGGAAAGGTTAGGTATCCTCTATAGCAAACAACCATCTCTGTTACCAGTTTTCAGAAGAGCCCTGCTGGGCGCTTTGCTCCTAAAACAACACTGGAAAAAGCTGTGTTAAAGCATAGATTACAGATATGTTTATAGGTATTAAGCAGAGTACTGCTACATCTCATTTTCAGCTTCTGAGTTGGAACATGTTTACAACCCAGGAGGCCCGAGGGTTTGTAAGTTAAAGTATTCCTGCCTCAAATGTGGCATTATTAAAGTAGAGTTTCTAGAAAACCCTGGGCTTCAAAAGACAGCGATATTAAATGCATGACAAGAAAGACTATTCCCAATTTATGCAAAAGATATGCAATAGGTGTGACTCACTGAACTTGGCAGTTATTTCGTAGAGGGTCACCCATAGGCAAGCTTCCCCTCTACCTGAGCAGCTGTTCTGCATGTTTGGACTGAACCTCGGCAGTAACACAGACATTTGTGATCACTATGCAGCTAGTCATAGCAGCAGAGCTGTCAGAGTGCCAGCATATGAAAAGCAACTTAAAATCCCTCTCTCAACAACAACGAGCTGCCACCAAGAAAAATATGATAAAATATTTATGTGAACACCTATACTTGTTGAAGAATTTATAGCACAAGCCTAAAATACAGCAGAAGCAGATACCTAAACAATCTCTACTTTGAGAAAAAGGCAGCATCACACTTACTGATACATACTACCCAAGGGTCTGAGTATCAGGGACTGTAGGATGGGTTAGAAGACACAAGACAGGCACCATAGGCACTCTACAACTTTAAAGTGCTTTTCATAATATTCACAGACAGCCTCCTAATTGTGTCTGCAAAATTTCAATTTCAATTATAAAAAGTATTCTAGAACTTCAGGTGGACTACTAAAATGCCTTTACAGTGAGGATTTGGAAGAAAGTAGGATAGTCCACCCACTTGTGAGCCATTCTCCAGAGGACAACCTGAAACACAGCAGCATGTGCAGATGTTAGATATCTCCATGCACTCAACTTTGTGACTAGCGAGCCTGCTGGAGAGCCTAGTGCTGCAGAGCAAGGGGATAAAAAGATTGGGGTGTCTGAAGATGATGATCTCTGTAACAGCTGCCTTCTTTACGGTTGCCAGTTCTTGATAGTTTGCTATAGTCCCAAGCGCTCAGCTTTGATGGGAAGGGAAGGCAGGTGGGTCATTGCCCTTCAAGAAAGGTTTTTATCTTGTTCAAAGAGTATTTCTTCTCTTGCTTAGTCTGGACAGGTCTAGATGTCCTGGGGGTTGAGGAGTGATGTTTATGGTTGTGTCTCCAAGGGATGCAATCAAGTCCAAGATCTCAAGACAGATGCTGCCTCTCTACTTTTATCAGGCAGCAAAAATGTAACCTTGCCAATTTCGTCTTGGGGACTGAGGCAACAAAGTGTGAGAGATTTTCCTAGGCCGTGGGGACACACTAAATGTCCGTCTGTTTCTGGTGTAGCCTCTCCAAGAGGGGGATTGTTCAAATGTAATCTTCTCTGAAGACAAAACACTTAGAGGAAATTTAACAGATTGCTAACGGACAACAAACTAAAGAACTATTAAAACCAACCTAACACAGGGATTAAGAAAAAATAAACAGAGAACTCCGAGGGTGGATCAAAGCATTTTCTGGCAGGCTGAATCTGAACAGTAAGGAGCTCTAATCTGAGTCACTGGCAGCTGAGGGAAACTCATGCTCTACAGCATGAAACATGAGGAATTGTACGTAGGCTAGGTGAGTAATTACAAGCATTAGAAGTCAAGAGCAGGCACACTTTGGTGCACCAATGTACATAGGTGGAACCAAAACCAAAGGAGAATGTGTTCATAAAAATGGAAGGAAAAATAAGGGGGAGGAAAAAGCATGAAGAGAAAGGGAGTGACATATCCACGCCTGTACACTGGTCTTTGGACACCAACCCCATTCTTCTATGCTCATGCCTTACTCAAGCCTGAATTTAAGAAAAACAAGATCCAGACACAAAAGCAGACAGCATGTGGTATTTTCCATTCTGCCTGGCTTCTTCCTCCTGCATTTGTGTGTCCATCCTTACAATGTGACTTCTTGCTGCAAGAGAGGTCCTCAGTACACAGGTATGCCTAGACAATCACCACGTGCCTTTTGGTCAGAAGTCCCTCCAGTCCAGCAAGCAGATTCCGAGGGGTTTTTTGTTTGCTTTTTTGGTGGTTTGTTTGTTTTGTTGTTGATTTTGCACAAGAAGGAGGTCCTTCTCTCTGAACAAAGGCAAAGGGGCAAACAAACCAAGCAGCAGCACAAAAGGTCTACTTGTTTCTAAAAGCAATTCTGTAACAGCCTGCATCAGGTGAAACGTTCTTTTAATTTCTAATTAACTTGAAACCTGCTTTGCATTGAAGCAAATAAATAAAAGGAACAGACAAACTTTATAGTTTAATCCTACATATAAGAAGCAGGTGAGCTGGATCACATTTTCACTGGTAAAAATAAGGAGCAGCACAAATACAAATGCAGACAATATTACAGCAAGACCAAACCTCTTGCAGTGATTTCAGTTCTATGATTTTTTTTCCTCATTATCCTTAATGCTTGACTTCTGAAATAGATTTTTCCAGGGTTTTATTTCTGTGCTCTTCTTAAATAAACATTTCTGAATGACTATTTCAAGTGCTTTGGAGAAAGCTTGGAGCAAGCCAGAAGCTTTTCTGTCGAATCTATTGTGGAACTAACATGCAAGTGCTTCTGTGTATCAAAAAGGAAGGATTCAATGAAGAGTCCAGCTGCCCTGTTCTTCATCTCAAAAATGGCATTTTATTTTCAGCTATTGCAGAATTGCCTCAGGATTACATTCACTGACTCCAACTTTTGCACAAAGTATTTTTTACCAGTATATTTTTCTTTCCTCATGATCATCTTTAATGGCTTTCTTTTCCTCAGAGAAGAGGAGGAAGTAGTGAAATGACAAACTTCTAAACAAAGACATCATTTATATATGACACATTATATGTTAGGAGAACTTGAAGAACTCTTTGGTTCAAAGCCAAGCATTCAGAGGTTGAGGAAGGCCATAATGAAAATTGCCTGGGCAAACTTAATCAGGCAACACAGGCTTTTGTTACATGAATGCACACAAGCATTTTCTATCAGACCCCTATTCTCACTCAGCTATTGAGCCGAGCTCATTACTGAGTACTACAAACTGCCTGTTTTTAACTCCCTGAAGGAAATTCCTTGTATGGCTCTTTTGATGAAAGAAAAAAAAAAAAAAAAAAAAAAAAAAAAAAGGTTTATTTTCAGTCCCAGTAACTATATTTGAAGCAACCACCCCTGCCGAGATCGCTTTTAATGCCCTAGATGAAAGGGTGTTGTTGATGGTCTTGTTCAAACATGATGTGCAAAGTTCGGCTCTTCCTAGGAGCTAGTGAGGGACTGAGCATGATGAGTAGGGACAGATTTGCAAACAAATGCTTACCTTACTCTAAGATAAGGCTGATTTTCCAAGAATAAAATATAAATTATAACCCAAGGCAAGAGTATGGCATGAAAAATTTCAATCCTGGCCTGGCAAGGTTAAAAGCAACTTTAAAGGAAAGATTAAAAAGAGTTTGATGATGGGAACAATCAAGTAGGCTTAAGCATAAACAATACCACTAAGTATGCTTGCCAAATGTGGAGATCTTCTTACAGTACCTCTCGTGGCAAGTGGATAGTTCTCTTCTAAAAGGCTTCAAAGAGTTTTAAAATAAAATTACACTCAAATAAATAAAATAGAAATTTTACTAAGACCAGCCCGATTTTGTATGTGTTTTTCCAGTTCTTAATCAGCTCAGCATTTCCTGTGAAAGTCCAAAATCAGATAGGCATACTTTAGCAGTAAACAAAGAGATGTAGTACAGGTTTTCTATTTTAGAATTCACAGATCACAAACACACACAGCATTTCTCCTGACTGTTGGAAGTAAGAAAGGCATAGTCTGTGCCCCAAAGACTGTGCAGTCTAATCTGTTTACAAATGTTTTTCCAGGAAATTCCCATCTATTTTCCCATCTGAACACATCTTTCTAACGAAAACAGAGCAAGTTCATTGGCTTATCAATAAACTTCAGTGTCTTCATTTATATCAGCCGTGTAGGTAACAAACCGTTTGAAAATCTGGTGCTTCAACTGGAAAAGCAGAGTAAGCTGACATCACAAAAAGCATCTGAAATCACAGGAATTTTGCTGTCCACATCTACTTCAGTTTTTCTTTGGTTTAGCACTTTTTCTTGCTATTTTCCCATTTTCTCTATTAATTTTCCTGGAATGTAAGGAGGGAAGAGAAGGTTAGTCATAGTCAAATCATGTGTCAAACTGACCAGAATACCATATTGCTTGCTAAATAATGGCTCACTTCAATATTTCTATAACCTAGGCGAGCATCACCTTCTGACTGTAGTTAGCCTCAGAATGAGTCAAATAGTCTTGTAGTCATTTTTAGTATCAAGGATCAAATATCACGGACACAGATTGCTTTTTCTTCCTGTTTACACAGTTAAATTGAAAAGCACATTGTCCTGGAGTCGAGTGCCTTACCTGCTACCATTTTATGGCCTTCTCAAACAGCGTACATGGGAGTCTCATCAAAAACACCAGAGCAGCAGGACCAACTGTTCAACTGTACGTGATAAAAATTTTGAGGAAAAAAATAGAAAAATAAACCCTCCCACACACCTTTCAAATACTCTCACCAGACCCGTGTTGGAAAACCTTAGCAGCATGAAAGACACAAATAAAGAGTTCATTGTTTGGAAGAGAGCACTGAATAATAGGCACCTTAGACAATGATATTGATCCAAATCTTAGTGGGTTTACTTTGAAAACACACGTTCAAGTGATGCTTAAATTTATTTGATATTTTTTCTGCATATCTGTCTAAGTATAGGCCTCTGCAGATAAAATAATTTCCTTTTCATCTATCATTTGCCCTACCGCTCAGTTGAGCATGAGAAAAATGTTCACTCTTTTTTTCTCATTTTTTTTCTTATTTTCTTTTTTTTTTCTTATTTTTTTCATATTTTCAAAGGATTGTCATACTTTGCCTTTACCTAGTCAACAAAAGTAAGAAGAAATAGGAAAATATGTAAATGACTGCCTTAGCAGAGAAGCTAACACCAGGAGTGAGATTCTGGGCAGGACCTCTCTCATATCATAGGTAAACACTCCTTCTACAGCAATAACAGAGGCTCTTCCCTAAGGGCTTCTGCTTGAATCAGTATATTGCCAGTGCATGTGAACCGCAGCTATAGAGTTCAGCTTGTAACCTCCAATGTAAACTGAGCCCATTAGGGGTAGTACAGGTCTATCAAATGGCACACAAAATTAGTGTAATTTCCTTTGAGTTCTAAGTTCTCTTGAGGAAACAAGCACCTCGACTTCAAAGTGTTTTGTACTCCATAGAAAATAAATGTGGAAAGATATCAATATTGACTAAAGCTTTTCAAGCATATCATCCTAAATGTCCTCAGTTTGTTACAGCGGCAAATAGAGTGCAGGTCCCACCCTATGAGGGAAATTTACTTTGACTATTCTCTTGTCAACAATAGATATAAAACAAATATTGCTTATTAAAAATATTTCTACTGAGACTATTTCCCACACTGCCAAAACATTTATAACATTTTTCCCCTTGAGTTGAACTCATGTACAAGGACATCTTTTTACAAACAAGTCAGGTTAAAACTTTTTTTTCTAGATCAAATATACATTTCAAAAATACCCTATTTATACTTTCATTTCCAGACTTCTCAGAAAGAAAGAGAAGATTGACACATATCATTCATCTAAACAGCTAGTGCTTAAAGCATCAGCGTAACCTGGCATAATATCAAAGCAGTTAAAGAGTTCACCCTAAAGGACGAGTAAATTTTACCCAGCTCATGATTAATGTTTTTTCTTTAAAACTGTCTCCGTATTTCTGCATTCTTTCTATTTTACAAGCAACAAAACCAAAACAAAGAAGGGAGAGAAATATCTGTGAGTCAAACTAGTTGAGCCTACATGGAAAGGCAGGTGCCCTCTGTAGCATTTCCTTGTGGTCTTGGTCTCCCATACAGACCTTGGGCACATTCTGCACCAAAGAAGTCTGTCATGGCCTGGCCAGTCACTGTGCCCTAATCCTAGGGGGCTGCTTTTGGAAGGATACACAGCTGTAGGATCAGGAGCTGCAGTGTATTACAATAGGTCCCCAGTCTATACAGTCAAGGAAATCCTCAGGGAGTACCATCCAGAGCTTATCTACTCCCAACAGTTCAGGTAGAGCCACTAGCTTTTTCAAAGGTCCTGTGCTTCCTGTGTTTGGCACCTATTTCAATTTAACTGGAATAAAAGATATTCTTGATTTTCACCATAATGAAGAGTATTTTAAGACTTTCCTCAAAATTAAATAACTATAATAATTCCAGTAATCTAATTCAGCCATACTAAGCAGAATATTTTCCACATTTTTTTTCACAAATGGAATTTCATAACATTTATTTTAGTTTTATTCCTGTTTTATTTTCTGGACTTATTCATGAAGAATTTCAGCCTTCCTCTTTGTCCTTTTGTTGTCTGGTTTTAAATTATCTAACATTTTCCAGTAATCTGCATAGCGCACCAGAATTTAACATTTAGCTTTTTTTTGCCAATGCATCACAAATTATGAACCCTACAAATCAGCAAATATTTTATGCATGTAGCAAGATGCAAGTGTTTGCACATGATATTTGGAATGAAACCAGTGAAATAAGAGCATCTTGCAGAACAAGAATGTTTCTAATATATGTATACTTTACTACAAATCATTTCATAGATTTACCAAATTTACTTGCCAAACCTACGTAGGAGGAAAAAATGTTTCAGGGAACAGTGAGAGCTTTACTAATACAAGAGTATAAACAGTGTCAAAGCTGTGATAATTAGTCATCAGTATGTTTGTTTTATTCTACTATGAAATATTTGAGTTATGAAGAACAGAGTGGAATGATATCATAATATACTCCCAGGGCATAAATGGTATAAGAAATTCTCCACCAAGCTTTCTGTAAGAATGCAGAAAATAAGATTCTTGGACTACTTGGCAACTCTACTTGACCTCGGAAGCTGAAGAAGATGGGAGAGGAAGTCGGCACACCTCTACATCCTGCTAGGAGCTCCAGGATGTTTTCTCAGGGCATGCTCAGTAGCACCCTAAGCCTTTCCCGAGTTGCTCTTTCACACTGTGCAATTACCTGCTACTGTTCCCAGGGAGCACAGGGCTCTCTCTCACGGGTTTACGTGGATGCAGGTGGACAAAAGCAATTTCTATCATTGCCTTTCGATATATGTTGGTAATAATTTGTTCAAGAACATCACCAAGGATCTGTTATTAACATCGCTGGTTTAGAAGTAGAATTTGATAACACGATTCAATGTAAAATTTCAACATCTCTTGTTCTGATAACCTGAATTTACAGAAATATTTCTAAAAGAATTCTACTAGTCCTGATTCTTAGACCTCTGAGAACTAAAATAAAAGGCAAAGCTACTTTATGCAGCACAGAAACTTCATTGAAAATGTATATAATTTAAATTTATAATTCTGACTTTCTACGTGACTCTCTCAGAGTCTAGTTGGAGGCCTGTGGTTAGTGGTGTCCCCCAGGGTCAGTCCTTGGTCCAGTCCTGTTCAATTTATTCATCAGTGAACTGGATGAAGGGAAGGAGTGCCCCCTCAGCAAGTTTGTGGATGATATGAAACGGGGAGGAGTAGCTGACACCCCAGAAGGTTACACTGCCATCCAAAGGGACCTGGACAGACTGGACAACTGGGTGGTGAGAAAGCTTATGAAATGCAAGAAAGACAAGTGCACGGTCCTGTACCTGAGGAGAAATAACCCCAGACACCAGTACAGGCTGAGGGCTGACCTTCTGAAGAACAGTTCTGCAGAGAAGGACCTTGGTGTCATTATGGATGACAGGTTGACCATGAGGCAGCAGGGTGCCTTCGTGGCCAAGAAGGCCAATGGGATCCTGGGGTGCATTAAGAAGAGTGTCTCCAGCAGGTCGAGGGAGACGATCTTGTCCCCTTGGGTAGTGTACAGTTCTGGGCCCCACAGTACAAGAGGGATGTGGAGCTGCTGGAGAGAGTCCAGCGCAGGGCCACGAGGATGATCAGGGGCCTGGAACATCTGCCCTATGAGGAGAGGCTGAGGGAGCTGGGCCTGTTCAACCTGGAGAGAGGGGACCTTATCAATATATATAAATACTCAAGGGAGGCAGTGAGAAGGATGGTGCTGGCCTTTTTTCACTGGTGGTCTCAACAGAACTAGAGGGAACGAACACAAACGGAAGTATCAAAAGTTCCACAGGAACTTAAGGAAAAATTTCTTGACAGTGAGGGTGGCAAAGCACTGGAACAGGCTGCCCATGGAGGTTGTGGAGTCTCCTTCTGTGGAGATATTCAAAACCCGCTTGGACGCAGTCCTGTGCCACGTGTTCTAGGTGACCCTGCGTGTGCAGGGGGGTTAGAGTAGATGATCTCTAAGGTCCCTTCCAACCTTAAGGATTCTATGATTCTATTTGCCTTACGAATTTGCTGGGGCATCAAAATAAAGCCACAGCAATTCATTTGAAACTTCTATTTCTCTACCTTTGTGTCTACATTTGACTTATATGTTGTCCCTAGG
This sequence comes from Crypturellus tataupa, assembly GCA_034781795.1. Taxonomy (NCBI): domain Eukaryota; kingdom Metazoa; phylum Chordata; class Aves; order Tinamiformes; family Tinamidae; genus Crypturellus; species Crypturellus tataupa. The sequence goes on along the minus strand of JAWLRI010000700.1, from coordinate 1,634,687 downwards.
ACCATGAGCAAAGGCTGAAATCTGAATCCTCTTTGTGCTGTTGAAACTCCAAGCTTAGACCTTTGCTCTTGGTCTGCATTGCAGAATCACCAAAATAAAACATCTTAAAACAGCAACCTAATTGCCTAAGGTACATATAGGACATTTGTAGGACAAAAAATCCCAAACAACAAGAGCACATTGTCAATGCAGAACTTCATACACCTTTTTGTCATTATTTTTTATCACAAGAAAATACTATGCTCAGGCTTCTGTGAATACAAAATAAACACAGACAGAAGAGCAGTCTGAATATGCATTGTCTGGTAGCTTTTTTTTGGTACGATGTTTGACAAATCTACTACCTACAGTAGGAGCATTTGTTTGCCTCCTGAAAACATCAGCATGGGTTTATGCCTTGCCTGGAGTTTCAGGAAACAGCTTGAGTCAGCTCCTGCTGCAGGTAAACTGGTTGAACAGTCTCACCTGAAAATGGAGACATTTCTAGCACACAGCATGTTATGAAAAGATACGTTCATTTTGTCATGAGGGAAAGAAAAACACAACTGAAATCTACCTGTGGTTACAGATGTCTGTAATTTTTAATGTCAGGTCATATCTGTAAAGGTTAAATTTCTGCAAACTGCAGGAAAAAGCACTGGATGTGTCTAATTCTGAGTGCTCTGAAGCATTTGACATTTGTGAGATAAAATGATTGTGACACCCTGGGCACTTTTTTGGCAGGTGCTGACAGCTCCATAGTAACTGGAAACTTGGTTAGAAATCTAAAACTTACATAAACATAATCACACAAGTCATCCTGTTGCTTCTATCCGTAGCTCTATGACTGGTGCCTTTCATTGACTTTGCATCTTTGTTGCTTTGAAAGCAGCCAGATTAGTTCAGGCTCCCTGTCATTGTCACAGAACAGAAAGATGGATGATGTGGTGTAAGGGGATCTTTTACATCCACAGCTTAAAATTACTCCTAGCCATCCTTGTTTTATTTAGTTGAATTATGAAAAGAAAATTTTTTTATACTGGTTCTTTTTTTCCCGCACTACAAGGAAACCCTTTCTGTACCCTTATTTTATAATTACTACTACACACTACAAGCAGTAACTAAAAGAGCTCATGCCATTCTTTACTTGACATAAACTGCAAGAAATCAGCTGTAAGCTTTTAGTCAGGTGAAGAAGGACTTCTGCAAATGATTGGTTGTTCTCTATAGCATAAAAGACTTTTCCTAGGGTGACTTTTATGCCTTTTACCATTTTTTGGTACACTCTTTGAGAAGAAAAACAAAACAAACAAACAAAAAAGCAGGTGAAGTGGATTATTCATATTTGCTTTGAGACTCATATGTAAGAAAGTTCTAGCTGCTTTAATCACAAGGTCAAAATGATATTTCTACATAAATTACTCCACCCAACACTTTTCTCTATAAATCAAGACCATCTACTTTTCAGTACTTAAAACACCTACCTTTCTAGTCCTGAAAAGGTTTTCTCTTCTCGGTAATTCTTGCATCCTTCTTTGCTCCTTCCATTCAGTCTGCAGCTTCTTTCCTTGGAGTGTAAGAGCACTTTAGGCCTTTCTTTTGTCCTCATCCAAACAAGAGAAAAAAAGGTGCTTCTCACCCTGGTGCTTACTCAATAATTGCCTTGGCCCCTCTCATCCAGGTTCAAACTCTCTTCAATAAGTCAACTAGGAAGCTGCTCAAAGAGGCAGTTAATTCTCCCATAGGTTCCCTCAATGCCATTATCCCATCAATGGCATCTGCAGGGGCAGCACTGGCTGATCCAGATCCAGTTATATTTTAGAGCATCATCTTGCTCCTCTTCACAGAGGAGAAGTTATGGCTCCTAGTAAACTCTCGATACAAACTGTCATCTTTTCCTAGTTTCTCATGCTTTTAAGGAAACAACTCCAACAACCTTCCTAAAGTTTTAATATTTTGCATCTGGTGAATCAAAGCAGCGATAATCCTATGGTATTCATATTCTTTCTGAATAAGTGACTGTTTCCTAGGATTGTAAAATTTGGCGTTATTCCAGGGCATGCTGCATTATCACTTGTTGATTCATGTTTTTACACAGTGTAATTTGGAGCGGTATTTTAGTTCCTTTAGTTCTGGTGCCTTCTGGAGTCAAGTTCCTTATTGTTATGATATGGTAAGTCAAGCTGTCAGCCAGTTCAAGAACATTTGTAAGGTTGTTCATATATATTGCTAGCTACCACAGAGTAGATACTTGAAAAACTCTTCATATCTGTTTACTGAGAGTCAGGGGAAAAGGACATTAGCCCATGTTGCTCTGGTTTACAACCCAGAGACCCAAGTTTAGAATAAGAATGAATTAAGATAGAAAACAAAATGTCCTCACACCAAGCATGCTAATGTAACACCCAAATGACTTTTTAAAGTATATTAAAGTGTTTGTTCTCTTGACATTTACACAGGAGGAGGAACATTCAGAATCAAGGATCAGTTTTGTAGCATATAGACTCTTGCTAGGCTTTTCTGTATGAGAAATGGCTAGGTTAAAGAAATGTCAGGCACAGGGAGAGGAAGTAGCACAATTAATGTTCTTGAGCAGCTGGGAAGCTCCTTTTGAGGAATTCTATTAAAGCATCCAGGAGAAATAAGAAACAAAAACAATGACACACTGCAGCTATCTAAATGAATGTAAGAAATGTCTTGTAAGTCAGACCGCCTGGTTCAGCGTTGTCTCCGCTACCGGTCATAGGAGATGTCTTACAGGACAAGTTCTCAAGCATCACTATTATCTGCGATCCATTCCCCCCCCTGCTCCAAGAACACTCAGAGTCATTGGATTAGGGATGTTTTATAATAATCATCCCTCTAGCACCTGCCTGTAGACTGGCTGTCCAAACAGATGACCCTCATACCTAAACAGAAGTTTCACTGATGGCCTCTTAACTACCATCTCTTCCCATAATTCTAATTTTCCTGAATGCTCAGTCCTGAAACTCTCCTTACTGCAGCACTTTTATTTCCCTATCCACCAACCGTCAGGAGGCTTTCAGTGGGTCTCACACGCCTGTCTCCAGTCCTCTGGGAAGTACTGCCATGGCCTGTCCTGTGACTTTACCATATAAACCAAATAAAACGATCTCAGCTTTACACAGTGACTGAAGAGGAGAGATTGCAAAAAGTCTGATCAGGTCTGCTGGTTTCCCACTATTAAGTATTATCCAAAAACCATTTCTCACACAGCACTCCATGCAGAGGAACCGAAGAGTGACTACAAAGCCTGTTCCTGTTTCTGAGTTCATTAGTATTGACCCATCCTTAAGTCTGAGGAGTTCAAAAGACACCAACAGTACCACTTATAGAGCAGGCTCTTGGATTTTTTCTGCCAATTAAGTGTATAGCCAGTATAAACATAGTTATTAATGGAGAAAACAATTCCTTTCTTGACGGTGATTCTGTCCACTCTGGATTCCTTCTCCCAGTTTCTAGAAGGAGTAGCATTTAAATAACAAAAGCATTTTTAAATTATTGTTTTCAAGCTTCTACTTTAAGTAAAGCCATAGACTGAAAATTATGCTCAACACATTTTGTGAACAGTATGTTTCAAAAACTCATCTAAACACAAGGAAGAGATTAAACAAAGTTTCTTTCCAAAGCAGGGGGAAGGGACAGAATATTCCAAGATCAAACACTTAAAGAAAATAAGAAACTGACAAATAAAACATATTGATCTCTTATGCACATATGTAATGATGTAATCTACTTGTGGACCTTCAATTCAATTCTAGATTTTCTAGAGTTATAAATTAAGTTTCAGGATAAAAAAAAGTCCATAAAAGTCCATAAAAGGAATTTCTAATTTATTGGTAATGTAAATAACAGCCATAATTTTAAATATTTTAAAAAAAATTTAAAAATATATTTACAAAATATTTATTTTAAAATAAATATAAATATTTTATATATAAATAAAATATTTACATATAAAGTATAACATATAATATAATAATATAATATTAATATATAATAATATATAATATTAATATATAATAATATATATAAATAAAATATTTACAAAAAAATCTTTAAGAGAAACAAATTATCTTATTTTTCAAAGGCTATATTTTGCAAGAGTGTCATAATGAATGATTTTTTCCCATGCTAATTTCTCTATGCAGTATTGTAGAAATAATTATATGCACCATACTTCTGTAAGCATAACTCAGAATTTTCATTCATATTCTAGAGCATAAATGTTTCCCATCCAGTCATATGACAGAGCAATGGAAGAGCTGGTTCTGTCCTTGGAATAGATGTCTTGTCCTTTGTCTTTTGTGCTGTATGGTTTCTCTGACCTATAAAGGCACTGTTGTTTCAGAAAAATGCACACTAAAAAAGATGAAGGAATTAATAGTCTAGACTTCTAGCTTTAAAGATACTGAAATTTGCCATAAATTTCACATACAAGGATCTATCAGAACCAAGGTTGGGGTATTTCCCTGGAACTGCAAAAAGTGTGTTTACTAAAGTGCTGAATACTGAAAACTCAGTTTAAACCCACTGCCTATTTGCCTAAGATGGAGAAAGTGAATATTTTCCTGGACCTAGTCTTTACTTATTAGGTGTGTCAGGCTGAGGTAGAAAGCTATCAGCATCTGCATCGGAAATAATTGAGTGAAACTACTTAGGACTTTCAAGTAACACTCTGTATTCACAAATGACTGACACAAGTCCCAAGCTTATTTAAGAATTTAAGTTCATAATACATTTTGCACTATTCTTTTTTTCAGAAACACTGACGAGTGAACTGCCTCACCATATCACTGGCCATAGAGGACAAAATTATCAAACACTCAGAGATACAGTCAGAGGAACTTTTGTCTTTCAGTTTTTCAGTTGTCTCATATCTGCGCGATTGAAGCCATTCCCTGAATTACTGGTTTTAGAAGCAAGTGAGCAGAAACCTAAAGAAGGTTTTTGGCTGTGAAGTAAGCCGTCAGGAAAAGCTTCGGGGTTTGTGTTGATGAAGTGCTTGAACTGGCAACTTTTGTGGTTACTTCTGGAACAAGCCTGAGCAGGAGGGAAGACTGGCTGTAATTAAAATCATTACACATTCAAATAAATAGAGCTGCGTATATCATTACTAGGGACTGCCATTGAAAGGGTCTCTATGATGGAGATGAAAGGGCAGGTCACTGTGGAGTCAGAAGAGTTTAGCTTTTGGCAAAGTTTAAAGGACTTTTCTTCTAAAAAGGCTGAGCTGAGAGATTTTTATTTTTTAACAGATTTATGGGTTTAAGAGGTATAACCTCATTCGATACTTTTTTTAACTCTATAGCTTCAGGTTTATCAGTCTTCACTGTGTTCCCCAGGTGAAGGTCCCCAGAGATTGACCACACAAGTTCAGCTACTCCCGCTGCCAGCATGACTGTCTTTTTTTTTTTCTGGTGATACATTGCAATGCACCACACTCCCCACACTTGAGCCAAAAATGGAACTAATTAGCTAATGAAAACAGACCATCCCAATGCAGAAGGCGGGCAAGAACAGATGTGCCCCTTCTATTGCTGTCTAAAAATGTCAAGAGAAACAGTTTTATATCAATGTCTTGCACTTACATATTCAGCCCTGTAGTTTCTCTAATTGGCCTGAGGTGTTAAGCTGAGGCAAAAGCCCAAATTCCTTCTAGCTTATAGGCCTCTTTCCCACAAAATTAGTCTGGGGAACTGTAAATATCTAGTAATCCCAGAACTGGTAAAAGTTCTCTGAGCTTCTGCTAACAGCCCCTAAAACCTCTCTCATAGGATCTCTGTTGGATGTATACCAACATTTCTGACACTCATATAGTCTCTCTGAAGGGTTTTGTTAGCATAACAATCTAATAAATAATAATTTGCTACTATAATAAATCACTAGCTGTGGAAAGCTTTGGCTTATATGTTGTGATGGAAAGACAATTCCCTCTAGCTATATTAGCTAAATAAGTCACAGGAAGTGAAAGAGTGGGGCTGTCCTCTGCTTCAACATCTTAACAAAGCAACTCATATATCCAAGAGAGCTAGAAATCTTTAATAACCTATTGAAATGAACTTGCTCGGTGCTTCATGTATACGTGAAGGCATGAACAGCGGTCATTTGGGGTAGAATTTTTGCTGTTATTATTTTCTTATTCATAAAGTTCAAACAGCTAGTGAAAGGCATAGTAGTGGATTTTTGCCAAAGCAATAAATCAGTTCAAGAGAGAATAAAGAGGCATTAGGATATTAGGTAGAGTCTACATTATTCAGTATTGGTCCTCTCAAGAGGGAAGCAATCACATGAGCTTTCCTGGGGTTAAGGGAACCATAATATTATGCTATTTTCCACGATAATACTGTTACATTTCCCTTCAGCCTCATTATGAGATGCTTGAACTCCTTAAAAATTGCTCAGTGGGACTTAAGGTTAGAATGCAAAACACATTGCATGCAAACTCAAAGCTTATTTGTCCGGTCAGTTTTTGGTATATAAAGGGCATAATAAGTTTGCTATCTTAAGCATTAACTTATTTTGGAACAATGTACTAATTCACCATTTGAACTTAATCTGAACTTCTTAAGATAATTTTAATATAGATACAGCAAGTGATGGCTCCTCATTGCTTACAAAATTAAAGCCAACGCCAAGATGGGAGACTTTGAGATGAGTCAATCGTATTTACTGAGCCATGAATACTATTCATCTAATGCCCCAGATTCACTTTAATACATGAAACGTACTAATGAGCTTTTAAAACACTGTTTTTTGTTGTATTTTTGTTGTATTTTTGTGAAATGTACTTTAGCAGTGTTAGAACCTTCTTGCGCATTTACATGAGCCCATGTTATGGTTATTTATGTTTCTAAACACAGTATATGTGATGTGAAGTAAGGCTATTGGAAACTCAGTCCTCTCACCCTATGGAGGTTGGTTAAACATAGAAAGTCCCCGACAAATATTCAAAAGAATAGTGCAAATATCTGAGGGGAAAAAAAAATGGACTAGAAACTACTGCAAAGGCAGATATACATGAAGTAGACTAGCCACACCTGCGCTGGAGAGGCATGCAATGTTTAAGAAAACGTTTGCAATTTTCCCCACTTCTTCTATTAACTTGAGTTTCTTACAATATCTCTTTGTATCTTGTAGAAAAACATTTCTGGAAAGTAGCAGACTTGCCCATTTTTCCAAATAAGATCATTTGCATTTATCAGAGTTTTATATGAAAACTTTCAGTTCTGGCTGGATTTGGTGAAGCATTAAGCAAGAATTAGGTATAAGACAAAGTTTGAAATAATCATAGTTTTTTCTTTCAGGTAATAAGAACAGCAGATGAGGTGCTAAACGATCTTAAATTAATTTTTGTGCTTATGCAGCTGATATTGCACAATTTGAAGCAGTGCTTGAATTTAAAATGTTATTCTACTCTGCCTTGGATAATTTGTAAAAACATTCAGAATTATAATTAATAAAGTTTCTAACATATTATCCTATTTCATTTTTAACATCATATTTATCAAGGAAACAAGGATGGCTTCTGATAATTTTACCCTTATTGAGTTCCAAGATAAAATTTCCCTCCCAAAGTGACATCAATTTAGGCTTATACAGTCAGCTTTTAGCTGTTTTTTTCCTGGTTCTTGGTGATTTTCATCGTATTTAATGTTCTTCTTAGTCAAAGAACATTTTACACAAAGTAGGAATGAATTGCCTCTCTACTTCCCAGCTGCTTGCGTCTAAAAATTCTGACAAATTAGATATGATAAAATACTTGCAGATTTTTTTCAATTTACGTTCAACATAGACATAAAGTCTAGGAAATCAGAAGTGTGGTTAAATTAAAAGATTTCAGATCTGTCATTGCTGACAAAATATTATGATGAAAACACACAGAAAAAAAGTTAGTTTTATCAAATTAGTTTTATCATTATACCTTTTTACACAGTAGAAGTCCACATTTATAAAGTTATTTGCTCTAGCATGATAATAGTGCCACACCCTTGTTATAAATAAATCAGTCTATACATAGATGTCAATTGTCAACTGAAAATCTGATCTTTCAATAAATAAATAAATAGATAACCTATAACTATAATTTCATAAATATTTTCTCTTTGGAAATATGAAAGCAGATTCCATTAACTTCATTGAAAGATAGTTGTCTAATCCCAATGATGGACATTCAAAAATTAACCTGTGCAGAGGACAAAATTTGACACTTAGTTTTACTGAACAGGTAAAAAATTTCTCATCCTTTTTTTTCAGGGAAAAAATACCAAAACTCCATAATCATTTATCAGCTTCAGAAAGTCTTCCCCAAAGAACTGGGCACCATTCCAGTATCCCTTATTGCAACATTGGGACATAAATTGCTGCAATAACAATGGGCTAGTGTCATAGGTGAACTTATAAATCATTTATAGGCATGATTATGTTAGATGCTAATGAGTGTTCCACTTGAACCTCATGCAACACAAAGAAGGATTTGTCTTCCCTCCTTCTACTTTATTTTGTTAATCTTCAGCCTCCTTTCTTTTATGAAATTATGCCAAAAATTCCTCTGTTTATTTAGCTGCTTGCATGATTCTTTACATTCCACTCTCAGTAAACTTTACACATGGAAAAAATGTAACAGTGAAGATAATTGCAGTAATGTCTCTGCTACACATCCACTTCATCTCATCTGTGTTGCAGCTGTATTGCCATGTCTTGCATTTTCTACTTAGGTTGAAAATAAAACATCGTAGCTTTCAGCATTGCTCTGTCACTCCTCTCTCCCAATGAACTATTCTTCATCTTGCATTCTTAATGTCCAAAATGCAAGAGAACTAACAGAACAGGAATACTCCACAGTGCAAAAGGCTTCTTCTCTTAGATGTTCATTCCCATCCCCAGGTTTCCTGACAGAATGCCAAAAAGATAAAACATGCAAGTTACTCCACATAATTTGCCAAAATATCAGCATTTCATAGCACAAAGCACATATGCAGGTCCATCGAAGATGATCCAAACATCACTTTTACTCTCTTCCAGGCTTTGAATAGAGAAGCAAATGGGAACTTTTGTTATTAAATTTCCCCTCAATAGGGTCTGTTTCTAGGCTTTCTGAGTTATCAGCTTCATCTGGGATCTTTCAGCAATACCAAAATTCATTTCTAAAAGACCAGGGGAGTAGGGAAGAGAACATACAGAAATATTACTCCATCTTTTTTCAAGAACCATCTGTGACACGAAAGGAAAGGGTGGGGACAGGATAAGTAAACAGCCTTTCATTTCTCCTGAAAAGCAAACCAGAATTAAAACCAGAAAGAAAACAGCTGGTAAGAATGGGAGAGGGAAGGCAAAAGGGAAACAGGAGAGGACACTAGTACTGTTTTGGAGGAAGAAAGATAAGGTAGATAATATTTAAAAGTAACTAAAATTAACATCTGAAAACAGGTCAGTTGGATCTGGAAATTGGAAAAGGTAACAGTAAAAAAGAATCAGTGTTTGCAAGATGAATAAAGGCTGATAAAGGTGTTTTATATCCCTTGCATCAAGGAACTTCTGAGAGGTGATTTTGTGAGGAAGTACCCAGGCTGCCTTTTCTGGCTGATCTACCCCATCCTGTGAGGAGGGCAGGGAGCACAAGCAAGCCAGGGTGTCTATCCCCTTCCCATTGATTCTTCCAGTGAAGGTAAAAGAATAATCCAGCAGGTGATGGTTACTTCTCTCAAACACCTTGTGTTCTAACCAACCCTACACCCTACCTACAGGAGAAAAGCTAGGGTCTGCATTAATGTGGTAGAGTTAAGCTCTGGTATGTCTTGCTGTGAGAGTTCCCTACAGCAGCTGAAGTGGATTCCTTGCTCACCTCCTCTGGGCAAGGGTACCCAGCCACAGAGCTGGGAACTGATCTCCTACAGCTGCTGTTCACTTTCAAGGAAGATCTGAGGTGAGATGGGTACAGTTCAGTCCAGAGTCTCCTCTGCACTGGCAGTGCCCTAAACAAGTAGGAAAAGAATGGAGTACAATGCTAAGGAAGGAAATGCTACAGGCAGGGGTAACATGGGATATCTGAGGCAAAGGCAACTTTACACTCCCTGTCCTTGCTGTCTTAGTGTCACAACCATTGACATCCTTGATGACTCCCAAGTTATCTTTCTGAAGCATCTCCCCTGGGCAATCACAAAGTTGGGATCTCAGTGACTTGCCTTTTATCACTTGGATACTATTTCTCGAAGAGGAATAGTGCACAGCTTGGCCTGTGGGTTGACATATCGGGGAAGAGAAAGGAGAGAAAGACTTACTTAAAGCAGTGGCCTGTAGAAGCAATCCTTTGCTCTTCCCACTGTCATTCTGGACAGACTAGAATGTCAGAGGTGACACCAGCTGATCCATGGTGGGTCAGCAAGCTATTGACACTCAGTAACTGACCCAAGGGTGAGGAGGATCTACTTGCCATTTTTTTTTTTTTTTTTTTAGAATAGGTTGACCTATACAAATAGAAAACTAATGGCATCCTTCGTAACTCGGAATTTTAAGCTCGTTGCCAAGAGCTCTGGCTCTCGCAACGTGAAGCCAAAGGCTCTGTGACCTGCTCTCACTGCTCATATGCCACAAGTATCCGTGTCACCCTGTTACCTCCAAATGGAACCAACTGACCTGTGTTTAGTTGAAGGACTTCTCACAGAAAAGTGGTTTGTCTTCATCTGAAGACATGAAGAGATGGAAAGTTAATTTTGCTTGTTAACTCACCTCACTTCTAAAAAAGGTATCTCGACTGCTATTTGAATTCGTCTATCTTTGACATGCAAGCATCATTTTTATGACTTTCAATTCCAAAGAACCTTTTATGCCTATTGTTTTCCAGATATGCTCATGCACTACATTCAAATCACCTGAAATTAAAAAAGACTATTCTGTACCCATTTTTTTAGACTTTCTGCTGTAACTTAGCCAATTTCAATGTCTCTTAAATTAAACGTAAAATCTACATTCAGAATTCCAGCTTCTTTCTCACTAAGAACACTTCCCTACTCGTGATGCTCTGCCATTTTTTTTTGCCATACCATCAAGGTGGACAAGTCTTATCTCTTATGATTTGTGTTCTCATCCCTGAATCTATTTCACCACTATAGGCTACCAAATACAGCTCAACATTCGTCAGCAGAGACTGCCTTCCATGGTCCTAAATGAACTATGTTGAAATATGTTTTTTTTTACATGAGTCCAGGTTAATAAATTGTCCAGATTATTCTACCAAGAGCTTTATCAACTTAGATAGTAGAGTATATTGCTACTTAATGTGACAAAATGTATTGTCACTTAATAAAGAGAACTTCATAAACCTTAAATTGTGCATTAAAAAAAGTAAAGATACAAATACACAAATACAGCATAGTGAAAGCATAGTGCTTAGACAGTAGTAAGAAAATGAGTAGCTAATATTATTTTTAGCATAAAACCAGGATAATTTTACATATTAATAATCATGAGGAATATGGGCATGTTCAGTAACATCAGGTTTTGTTACTAATACAGTTACAAGTCAATACTATAGGTATGACTAGAGTAATTGCTGAGATCACAGTGAAGTATGAGAGGCTGCTTAAGAACAGATATAAACTTATTCACATATTCTATTTAAATATAATTTATCTTTGCCAAATTTTGTTTCTAATTCTCACTTTCCTTTCAGACAAAAAGAAAAAGGTGGGAAAATGATATTACTGGAAGTAACTACCTTATCTCTTTAGAAAACCACTTCCTACAAATTTCAATTACAGTAACTTCCTTTCCAACCATAACACAGTGTTGAGTCATTGGTCTTTTCTTTCAGACAGCTTTAATAGTTGGTCAGTTTTAACTAACTCATTTTCCTAAATGCTGACTTTGGTTGAAACTTCAGTAAAGCTCTCCCTGCCTCTCTGGGTAGCTGGAAGCTGAACTCAGATCAACACCAGACTAGCATTCAGCAAAACCCTTGAAGGCTCTGAATTTAAATTTAGGGAATGGATGAGAGAGAAGCACACAAAATCCAAAGCTAAGCACTCTGTGTGTGTGTTGAAACTTTTCTGTAATTGGCATAGCTCTGTGTTCTTTGCAAGTACTCCTTCCACATTAGATCTCACAGACAGTTAAGCAACATTAAGCTGTAATTGAAAAAGAATTGGGTTTGTTTAGTCTACAAAAGAGAAGCCTGAAGGAAGACTTGATAACAGCCTTCAAGTACAGAAAGGGCTGCTGCAAAAAGCAAAGGAAATATTCCTTCTTTATGTCCTTGGTGATAGGACAAGAGGATAGAGTTTCAAATTACAGCTAGAGAAATTCAGGTTAGATATCAGGAAAACCTTTTTATCTGTAAGAATCACTGAACATAGGAAGAGCCTTGGGCCACTGTGGAGCCTATCACTAGATGCTTCTCAGAAGGACATAGGCAGATGTCAGGGATGGCGAAACTATAGCTGGGTTCTTGGATTCCTGAGGCAAACCAAGGAGGTATAACCTCCCAAAAACCTTTCCAACTCTGTTCTCTGCTCTCTTCTGTATTTATACAGAAGAGATGTATCTTCTATATTTATAGAAACTCACTAATTTCGTAATTCACTTGAAATATGTATTCATTCACAGAGTGCTATAAAGTGAGCAAAGTAAAACAAATTGTAAAGGCATATTAAAAATAAGTTAACAAAATATTTCAAAAGGTATCACATTTTTGTGAGCAGCACAAATCCCAGAAGCTCATAATGCAACATTTCAATTAAATTCTTTTCTGAAAAATATTTATTAATTCTAAAAAAGAAAAGACATCAGAACCCATGGCTTTGTACTATATACTTAACATTCCCAGTTTGCAAAGTATAACATTTCCTTTAGCCCACACTTTCTCTTGAGAAAGCCCAAAAGTTCATAAGAAGAAGTAGGAGAAACAGATGCATCGTCCATATCAAGACCAGATGAGTAATTTGTAAACAGGCAAAAACCACCCAACCCACCAAACAAACAAAACTCAAACATTTCTAGGGGTAAAACCGTACCTAATACTAATTCTTTTACACAATATCAACGAACTTTTTTTAAAACCACTTGTCGGATTTTGATAACCTTATTGAGACATTCTGGTGTAAGTGACTGATGCAGACCTGTTCTGATGTAAAATTCCTGCAAATCAATAGTAAAACAAACCCTTTACTTCCTCATTTTGTAGCCATTTCAAGAGAACAATTAAACCATTTTTCTTCCTCCTCGGCCTGTATTACTGACACATTTATATTGGTAATATCATTGCAGAGGAATACTCACAATATGCAGGATCTTTTATCAAAAATATTGTTTCATGCTGAGCAGTGACAGCCACACAATCTTATCTGTTTTTCTTTTCCAAAGCTTTTGCATCCAAACAGACTTTCTACAAAATCTGTCCTAGAACCGAAAATAACACACACATATGAATACTAAAATCCTTAATCCTTTTTTTGTTTGTTTGTTTGTTTTTTTTTTTGAGGAACTGAATCAACTCTCTTTGATGACAAGCATGCTCTTGGCATTAATGAAAGCAAATATGGTCCCAAATTGGTCATTCAGAGCAGCAGTCAATGGCAGTTCAGTAAGAACAAGGATTGTATTATAAGGACAAACATTTGGTATGATTCAAATCTTATGCAATTTAGAAATAAGCTTAAGGCAAGATTGCTTTTGATGCCTTAGTCAGTCACCCCCATAGTGTGACTTGTCATACTTTTCCTTACAGAAAACTAAAATAAAGAAGTAAAAGCAAAAGGAACATCCAAGTATGATATGTTGGCCACATATGCCTTCTTTGCTTCTGTCCTTATTGCTAAGGTGAGTCCCCATGAACTACAGAATGTGGAGACAAGAGAGATAACCAGGAGAGAAGAAGACTTTCTACTGGTCAAGGAGGGTTGGATTAGGGATTATTTAGGCAAACTGAACACTCATAAATGTATGGGCCCAAATAGGATGCAACCAGGAGTACTGAGGGAACTGGTGGGGGTTATTGCTCCATCATCGAGAGGTCATGGAGAGCAGGGGAGGTACCAGGGGACTGGACGAAAGCCAACGTCACTCCAGTCTTCAAAAAGAGCAAGAAGGAGGACCTGAGAAACTATCATCCTGGAAAGGTGATAGAGCAACTCATCCCAGAGACTGTCTGGAGGCATATCAAGGAAAAGAAGGTGATCAGGAGTAGTCAGCATGGATTTACCAAGGGAAAGTCATGTTTGGCAAACCTCCTATGATGAGGTGATTGACTGGATGGACGATGGGAGAGCCGTGGAAGTTGTCTACCTTGACTTCAGCAAGGCTTTCGACACAGTCTCCTATAACATCCTCATAGGAAAACTCCAGAGGTGCGGACTGGAAGAGTGGACAGTGAGGTGGACTGAGAACTGTCTGGATGGCAGAGCTCAGAGGCTGATGATAAATGGAGTCGAGTCTAGTTGAAGACCTGTGGCCAGTGGTGTCCTGCAGGAGTCAGTACTGGGCCCAGTGCTGTTCACCTTGTTCATCGATGACTTGGATGAGGGGACAAATTGCACCCTGAGCACTTTTGGCAACAATACCAAGCTGGGAGGAGTGGCCAACACTCCCGAGGGCTGTGCTGCCATTCAGAGAGACCTGGACAGGATGGAGAGTTGGGCAGAGAGGAACCTCACAACCTTCATCAAGGACAAGTGCAGGGTCCGCCGCCTGGACAGGAATAACGCCAGACACCAATATAGATTACGGGTTGACCTACTAGAAAGCAGCTCTGTGGAGAAAGATTTGGGAGTCCTGGTTGACAACAGGTTAACCATGAGGCAGCAATGTGCTCTCATGGCCAAGAAGGTCAATGGGATCCTGGCTACATCAGGAGGAGCATTGCCAGCAGGTCGAGGGAGGGGATCCTGCCCCTCTGCTCAGCTCTAGTGAGGCCGCACCTGGAGTATTGGGTTCAGTTCTGGGCTCCCCAGTACAAGAGGGACGTGGAGCTTCTGGAGAGAGTCCAGTGTAGAGCTACAAAGATGATTAAGGGACTGGAGCATTATCTTATCAAGAAAGCATAAGCGAGTTGGGCCTGTTAACCTGGAGAAGGGAAGACTGAGAGGAGATCTGCTCAATATGTACCTGAGGGGTGAATGTGGGGAGTATGGGACCAAACTCTTCTCAGTGGTGACCAGTGACAGGACAAGGGGTAATGGGTGCAAGTTGGAACACAGGAAATTTCACCTCCATGTGAAGAAGAACTTCTTAACAGTGATGGTAACAGAGCCCTGGAACAGGCTGCCCAGAGAGCTTGTGGAGTTTCCTTCTCTGGAGATCTTCAAACCTCTCCAGGATGAGACCCTGTGCTCTGAGTGTCCCTGCTGGAGCAGGGGGGTTGGACTACATGATCCCTAGAGATCCCTTCCAATCTCAGCTGTTCCATTATTCTGTGGTTCTGTGTTTCTGTGTCAATCGTCACATCATGAAGAACCAAACAGAAGGGAAAAAAAGGTAGCTCTTATACTAAATACTAGGATTTTTTTCTTTAATATAATGCCTGCATAAGAGCAATTTCGTTTAGTTTGCACTATCAAAATAAAATCTGTCTGTATGAAATAGATTTATTAAAGCAATCTGTTCCAGATATACAGAAATCTATTCAGCTTACTACTTCAGTATTCAGAATGCTGCTGGACATATTACAAAGTCCCCTCACTCTCCAGTTATCTCATGGCAACTTTAGCTGGAGATGGCAGTAGGCAATTTTTAATCTTTGTATTCAGTAACATGAAGATGATTACATACCTTTCTGTGTAGCCACTAAATATTATTATTACTCTTGTCTTTCCTCTCTCTTCATCTTCCAACTTTAATTAATTCTGACCCATAACAATTTCACACTCTTAAATTCAAAACATGCCTTTATATATATATATACATAAGGATCTATCATTTTGGCATCTCAGCTAAAATTTACCAGCTAAGGAAGGTGATAATTGCAGGAATTGCAGTGAAAGTCTGTTCAATTTGTGTGACATGTCAGAAAAATAAACTTCTCTTCTTTGTGAGCACACATATTTCCCAAATATCTGGTTGGTTGGGTAACAGTGTTTTGTGCTCTCTTTGATACTGTTACCTGTTCTTTTGCCAAGTGTTTTTTTGTTTGTTTGTTTGTTTGTTTTTTAAGAACACTCGAAAACTAGGAACAAAGCATCTTAATGATGTTCACAACGTAATGCCGGAACATAATTCATGGCATATGATTCTAGTAACTATGCAAGTTTGAATTTATAATCTGAAGCCTTTAATATTTACCCTTAATACTAAATAATTGAAAAGAAAATGTGCTTAATGTTTTAAATGAAGTGTAGAGCAGTTTGCTTATAGAAACATTCCCTGAGCATAGTTATATAAATCCACCAGTTTTAGCGTCTCTACAGAGGCACAGTCCTGGCTGATGTCAACTGGAAAAGTATTGGAATAATTGTTGTAAAATGTTCTGGAGCTGGTTTTACTGCTAGGAAGAGTATTGCCAAAAAATAAACTATATGGTCAAAGAATATTTTATACTATTTTAATATGCTTAATTCAGAAGGTTTCAACCTTTTTTTCCTTACATTCTATATATTTATCTGTCGGGCAGCAGTTAACTGATAGTAGGTTATCACAATATCTCTTTTCAGGAAAATGATATGGGAAGTAATTTATTGTGTGTTCAAAAAGCAGTATAAGAATGTCTTAACAGTAATGCAGGGAACAACAGGAGTGTTACTGACCAACACATGCCTGTCCAACCCGTAAGCACAAGTAGATCACGACAGATCTGTACGTAGAAGTTATGGAAAATAATGACGGCACCGTTGATACTAATGCATGCTCTAAAATTCTCTGTATCAAGTGAGTAGTCACAGGCAACATCTAGAAAGTAGTCCTATTTGCCGCAGACTTCTGATAAAAGCAGAGTTTGAAGTCCTCTTGAGTGTGCTGTTGTCCTTCACTTCCTGTCCTAAAATGTGCTAGTGTCAGCTACTGCCCGGCTTCCATGGTGCAGCCTCCCAGGATCTGGCTCTTTTTTCAAGGGTCCAGCAATCCCTACATATGCACATATGTGCATCAGTGTAGTTTGTTTGCCTTTTTTTTTTTTTTTTCTCTTCAGGAATTAGATTTTGATATTTAATTGCAAGATGTTATTTTGCTGCTATAAACACCCACCAGTTTTCCCCAGGCTACTCTGTCTTGGAACTACAACGCATTGTTTTCAGGAAAAAAAGTGCTTATTGAGCTCATTTTACATTTCCTAAAACCAGTTTACACGTGATCCTCAGCTGGACAGTGATGAGGAGGCAGTATGAGTTATAAACCTCCCCTGGCTCATTTACAAGACAAGCTGGGTTATTAATGGTAGAGCACTACATGCCTCAGTCCTACCAAATACATAAAAGGGAAAGAATATATCACAAGACTTTTTTTGGAAAACAATTAATCTGCAATCACTTCTACAGAGCAATGCCACTACATTTTTCTAACTGATGCTTTCATATTTTCCTGCTGCTTCTATCGTCTATGCCCTTGAAGAGAGTTCTCTCCTCAGCCCCCTTTCACCACATTCCCAGAGAGTCAAAGGTCTAGACAATACACGAAGATCTTTTGTCACCTGACATCTCCAGGTGGCCTCACAGTATCTCTCCCATATCAGCAGCTGAGGAATCTCAGTATTTACTGGCAGAATAAGAAGAGCCAGCACTGACCTCACTGTGCTCCCCAGGATGCGATGGCTGCATCTGCAGACCTCCAGAAGGGATACCTTTAGTTCAAGCGTTGAAGAACTACCTTGCATCCCAGTAGCTTATGACTAGCACCTCTTTCCCCGAGATAAATGGGCTACATCATGCCAGATGCAGGCCCCATGTGTGGTGATTGTGGCTCCGGGATAGACTAACAATTCATCATCATTTTCCACTTCACAATGCCTAAAATAATGCGAGGGCTGTGCTGCAGTCTAGTATGGCTTGCTCTAAGGATATGTGCTGCATTACCACATGGGATAATGTGGGAGGAATGTCCTAGATGGATGGAGTCAAACTTGGCATGGGCTGCATCCATACAGTCTGTCATAAACAGACCTTGGAACAAATTATCATGTCAACTGCAGTCTAGGTCTCTTTTTGGATGGAAATAACTAGCTCATTCCAGAACTTATCCTGGGAGCAAACCAGGAAACAAAGATATTCCATAGTGCGGATGCACTCAGTTTCACCTTCAGTAGAACCAGATTTTGCACCATTTCTGAGCACCATTGAGGGAATTCAAGCTCTGTCTCTCATATTCTCCAGCCTTGAAACACCTCTTTGATTTGGTCTGATATCGCAAGGAGATTTGCTCAGGGCATAAACTGCACTTTGCTGTAAGAAATGATGAGACGTATGACAATTCTCTTTGCAGGATAACACACAGAAATGCAAGTCAACTGGGAAGAAATCCCTGTCCTTCAGATGGACATATTTTACCATCGAGGGTAGCATTCCCCTGTGCACGTAAAATATGCAGTAAGTCAAAATCACACAGAGAAAGACAATGCCTTAAGTCACTTGGTCATTCCTATAGAAGGCTTTGATGTTGGGCACTAAAAACTTCAATCTTTTGACAAAGATCCATATCCCAGGGAGCAGGGCATGGGAGTGCTGTCTTCTCAACAATGTGCATTGCTCTCTTGTTGTACACTGAACTACTTGGTGCATTTTTCAGCTTAGTCGTCTCATTCCTGTAGATAATAATCAAGCCCAGGGGTCACATACACATGGGAGAGTGTCTGCTCCCGCCATGCAAGATTAGCCAGGGACTGTGTATAGAGCTGTAAGTGGCATATTGCACACTGCAGCCCTGAGCTGAGGTGACAACCAGTCAAAAAGGGTTAGCAACACAGGCAAGAAAATCCAATTTTTATGCTAGAACAATCATCCTCTCCTCCTCACCTTTCTTCACAATACTCTGGAGGAGGGAAAGGATTAATCTTTGCCTTTGGACTATGCCCGCTGGCTTCATTACAGTCACATTTCTACTTAATCCTGCACTTCTCGGTAGATATTCTTCAGTCTTTGACCTCGAGGCAGGGAGATGACTTGGACATGTGGTGCTGGCACCTTAATGATCTCATGTCCACTGTCTGGAAAGCTCTCATGGTGCAGGATCTCAGAAACATGCTGCAATCCCTTCTTCCCAGCTGAAGAAATGCACCTAGGATATCCCAGAACAGTGCTTCCAGGATGTGGGGTTCACACCAGCTCCCTTCTGGGACATCTCAAACCCAGTGGGTGGCTTCTCAAAGCACTTTGAACTTCACCCTCTGAGCACTTTGTTCCTGGATCCAAACCTGACTCCCACACGCTTCCCCTGATTAAATGCTCTTAACATCTCCACAAGGCTTCATGCTGTTTATATCCGCTAACACTTAGCTTCTGTGTCAGCTTTTGGCAAATTGCCACTTCTCCAAACCCAAATCCCCTTGATCACCCAGGTCTGGGTCAGACCATTGCCCTGAGGTGTTTCAAGCTCAGGAGCTGCCCTTTAGAATTTAATGATCACCTTGTCAGGCAGGCCTCATCAGGTAAAATTGCTGTCACAGAGAGGCATTCATGACATATCAATTTTTGTAGCAAAAAGGCTGTAATAATTTCATGATCTGAGCTTACTGGTTGCTTTTAAAATGTCTGTTAATATTTCTTTCAGTATACAAACTGGATGCTCATTCTAGGTTCTCAATTCACATTGATAATTGTGAGAAGTGTTAATGTACGTTTCTTGCTTCTTAAAAAAGCACGAGATATTTAATACAGATAACGTGTAACTGCAAGTCAAGTATTCACCTGAGTTTTAACAGCAATGATCACAAACATCTGGAAAGTCCTGAACCAACTTTTTCATGGAAATATAATACTAAACCTCTGTCCCAGGGACACTTGTTCTCCATTTCACTTTACCTTAATGTTGTAGGTGATCATCCAATATCAGAAGATATATGCTATGCTATTCTTTTCAAATAAAGTTGTTTGTCCTAAAAACAAAAGGCAGTATGCTTGACTTCAGATGCATTATCCATATCAACTGCATGAAATCCTGTGGCTTATTTATACACTAGGACTTTTAGATTATATATTGCATATATTTTATAAGACATTTAATCAGTGTATGAGGCCTTACCACAGTGGAAACTGATTTATCTGTTGTAGGGGGAAGTGCATCTTTTTCAAACTTCCTACCCTGAGCAAAGCTGTGATTTAGCCTTTGGCCTATGTCCCTTTCTGGCAAGAGACATACATTATGGGTCTCACATAACATAATAATGGTGATTCTGGACAAAATGAAACAGATTATCTCCTCTAGCTAATATACTAGACACATTAGTTTTAATGGTAGAGTTAGAGAATACTGACAGAAAAATAAATGTTGTTGAAATTACTGTTTAACATCTTTTTATAATATGTTCTTAGAAACAATTGGACAGTGGACAAACAATTGTTTTTTTTATTTAGCTGCAAGGACTATGCATGCTTAGCTTTTACATGATTTTATCCTGGAACAGGTCCTACCATCCTTGGTTAATAGCCCATCTTATCTTGGGAGCTAAATCTACAGCATCCCCAGTCAAACTCTGTACTCTGAATTTTTGATGTTTCATCTTGGCAAACTATCTGTTTATTTAGTTTCCAGGCAGGCACACAGGGCTGAGGTAATAAGACCAATGAAGAGTTTTCCTCAGGAGAGCTGAGCTATCATTTACAGATGTGTTCTGAGCCTTTTTGATCTTAGAGATTCAAAATTCGTTCTTTTAGAGAGCGAAAAATAGAAGTGTTTATCATGCTTCTGGTGTTGTCACTTCTTTCTTCCTTTATTCTTGACATATAGGCCCAAGGAAAAAATAATGGCGTGTTTTTGGATTCAGGATTAAAGCAACTATGAGGCACTGCGGACATGGTTTGTGCTTGTAATTTGTGGAATCTGTGGCTATATGGAAATTAAAATTTTCAGTTGGAAAGGCTGACAACAACTACAATATATTTAGTTAAAACACCAGATGTACCTACTTCTCAGTTAAATGCTTAAGCTGGCATTCCTTAAAATGGGAAACATATGGTCTTTGTAATTCAAATATATCCAAATCAAGGCCCCTTTCAATGTGCTTTAAAAAGTCACGTCCTGATGGAACAGGGAATACGGAAAATTCACCACCGCTAAAAGAAGTCGGATTAATAGGAGCTCAGTTGTAAGAGTGTTTTACACGGCTGTTTTTCGCATATACAGAAGCACCTGCAGCTGCCCAGGATCCCAGGCAGTGCACATGTACCCCCGAGGCTCCTCAGCCTCATGGTCACGGCTGAGGTCACCTCTGCTGTCAGGGCATCCTCATCACGCAGTCGGAGAGCACAGAGGCAGCCCATAACTCATTCTCTTCCACTTGGATCTCTATAAATCAGAGAGGAATTCTTAGTAAATACACGAATCTTCAGGGGAAAAAAAAGCGCTTTTTAATGTCCTTGTACTGATCCAATTTTCAGCTGAAGAACAGTTAAAAGATGTTTTGTGCCCTGACAGAGATCGCCTCAGCCTAAAGGCTTGATCCAGCTGATCCCCATGAATTTGTCAGCTCTGACTTTTAAGTTTCATCTGACTCCTGTCAAAGTCAATGATGAAACTCTCTGTCATTATCAGTGGTGCAGGACTTGATCTCGTCTCACTCTTATTCAACAGTCATGGGATGATTTAGGTAAAAGTGGAGAAATATGGGAGTTGCAGTCCCACAACCTACCAAAAAAAAAAAAAAAAAAAAAAAAGGAAAATAAATATTTCAGCAATAGATATGATGAGTTTAGAACAGAAGCTCCCTTATCTCACTTAGTGTGGACAAATTCATTCACGGTACAAAAGTGTTCCTTAATGCACTGCATTTCTTGAAACTTAAGAGAAAAGATTTAACTATCGATCTGAAAAAGCTCCAAATAATGATTTTCATCTTGAGTTTCTGCAACATGTATAAACTGTAAGAAGACATCAATTTTGTCCTTATATACATGTAAAATCATATAGCACTCGAGTATGTTTGCCCCACAGTGGAGGAAAACCATATTCTAACACAGCATGGAGCACTGTGACTGACTCACTCACAGCACAGGCTTGAATTAAATCATTTTTGTTAATTGTACCAACATTCCCTTTGACTGAGCTCCCGTTTCTGAACTAACTTCAGCAGTGTTTCTGTGAGCAAGGGTTAGACTGCCGTGCCTGCACTGATCACTATCAAAAGCAAAACACTGCACCTTCAGTAAACCTTGGCCTTCTCTTTGGGGCTTTGGGGCAATAGGTTAAGATTCACGTTAATTTCTGTGTATGTTGCTGGGTGCTGGAAGCCTACTTATTACTCACTCTAAGGAGTATTATTACTCCTTGAAGTTAATTATTACTTACTCTAAGGACAACAAACATAATTTCCTTAAGTAACTTTGTTCACATGACCCTGCTTGTATTTTCTCAGGAATTTTTCCTGGAAAGCTTGTGCATCTTAACTCTCTTCAATTTCAGTTTTTCTGATGGATTTGCTCCCAGATAAGCTGTAGTTTTCAAATGGCCGGATGGAAAATTTTCTGTGAACCTGCCCTCCTATTGCTGAAGCATCTGGCCCGTGAGGACTTTTCAACAGATCGTCTGTTTAGGACTTCTCGGTTCACTCAGAACCAAAAGAAACAGGCATTTCTGTTTTTCATTTTAGCTGCCTTGCCTTCCAGTTCAAATTCTGTTTCAGAGGCTCTCACTACAAACTTCATAATGCTCTACACTGAATATAAAGCAAGCAAATTCTCAGATAAGGAATTCAATGCCTCGTGGACGCTAACCTTACTAGACAGGAAATATTTGTCAATTAATAAAGTTATTATTTTATATTTCACAATAGCCTAATGCAAATATTTAATTTTATGTAATTTTGGAATCAGTTCCAACACTTTTTTCTCCTCAAATTAGAAAGAAGTTAGAGGAACATATTTTCCAGTGCATCCTGTCACACTGCGATTTCCACACACAATGCTAAGGCTGTTAAATTAGTAACACTGTCAAAGCACTCTGTGACAGCTTTAGATCCACAGATTTAAGTACAGTAATATACTTTCAAATGCTAATACAAATTATACATGCTAAATGAGACAGTGACATTTGTATTTCATTTTCTCCAAATGTGTAACATATAAAATCATTTTTTCTTAATTAGAGAAGGCTTTTGATTCATCTGTTCTATGTATCCCTGCGCAGTTTTCTTTTTCTTTTTTAATATACTTATTATTTGGAGCCATGATATTTTATTATTTCTTTTCACAGTTCGATCTAGAATGAGCCTCTTTCAAAATGTGAAGCCCAAATCCATTTGAAAGCAAGGATGTGAAAAAGGGCAGGGGAAGGGAGTTATCACTTGAAAAACATCCCTCCAGAAACAGTCCGGCCTCCACTTGATCTGCAGAACCGTTCTGCAGTGTGAGCTCCAACCCTAACTTGTGCCGCCGAAGGCTTTTCTTTCTGGTCTGCCTTTGTCCTTACTCTCCATAGAGTAAGAAAAATGCAACATACTCATGAAATTTAGTCAGTTAAATTGCCTTAGAGTAGCTCTGCAGTGTAATAAGCTGGCAAGACAGATTTATTTTACTATGTAACACAAATTTTCCTTGATGGCAAAATGCAGGTTCCAAACAGAATGTCAAGACATTCTGAGACCTGAACACCTGAACATGCTGTCTGTCCCACTAACACCTAGAAAATAACTCACATAAACAGACACCTTTCTCATATCACTGAGAAGTCGTAAGACAGAGAAATCAAAAACATTTAGCCTTTGCTTCTGTATTTTACCATTTTCTTACATTTGTTTTGTATACGATACAGCGTAGGGAAGCACATATTTTTTTTTTTTGTTTTGTTTTTGTTTTGGAAACACTTTGGTACTCTATAATGACAAAGCAGTTGTCATAACATGGAATATTATCTTCCACTTTATCCCACAAAGTTACACCAGTTTCTAGAGCTGATAATCTGAAGCACTGTTTGTCGCTGTGTATTTGCCTTTCATCACTCTCCTGGTTAAAATACTTCCTAAAATACTTCACTCCTCTAATCAGAGAGTTGAATCCATTCCCTGTGAATCAGGGGACTGATTATACGTCAAGAATAAATAATTGAGAACAGGGAGGGCTCAAAGTCAAGAACCCATGAGACACAATAGGGAGAAGATAGTTGTCAAGCCTACCAGTGACATCTTGTGATTAATGCATTTGCGTGTATGATAAGCTTACAATTGTTGTGAATATAAGCAAGAATAAAGGACACTGACTTCCAACATAAGTTGAACTGGTTCCAGAGAGGATGCTCTCTGCAGAAGTGCTAAATATATGCAAGAACACACTGGATAATATAGGGAAAATATAGGGTTACTTAAAACACAACAAAACTCATTCTTTGATTATTTCTTCTAATTAGTGATAACTATACATACTTTGCTACAGAGCACACATATCTAGCTCCTAAAGTACCAAAACAGACAAGATTTTTTTTCTGATGTGTTTGAGAAATCAACATGTTTGAGGAGCTGCACTGGGAATTTGGGCAAGTCTGATAGGAACGAGGTGGTTCCTCCATCTGTCTGACGCACCTGTGGGGTTTAGTCTACTCTCTGCCTTCGCTAATGCTGGAAGGGCATATGTGGACAAAACTATTTAAGTCCCCCCCTCTGATGTTTTGGTTCTAAGATTTTGCACTTGAGAAGAAATGTGGTAAATCCCTCACATTTATTGCTAATGTTTTGAGTAGGTAAATATAGTTACATATAGCTGCACAGACTGGGTGAGTGAGTGTTAATTCATTGCTTTTTCCCAAGCTTATCTGACTACCCTATGCCCGTCTGGTTGCTTAATGCCCATTCTGCAGAATTAGGAAGACACTGAGCACACTCTGGGAAAATTTATAAATCCTACTTCTGCAAGAAAAAATACTTTTGATAGATGTGATAGTCATCTTATGGCTAGCATAATAATTTCAGCATTTTGATGAACTCATGGGGGGAGGCCTGACAAAAGTATCTAAATCCCATTAGCTACCAGTACTGAAGAATTTAGAGGAAAATGATGAGTCTGTATTTTTTCCATTATTTTTCTTCCTCCTTTTTTTCCTTTTGCAAATTTTAGCCTCTTTCCTCTTCTTGTTTCTAATAGTCATTTCTGTTCCTTACTTATATCTCTTGCATTAAGGTAGTTTGCAACATAAAAGAACACACGTTTCTTTAAGGCCAATCAACATCAGCGAAAATATTCCAAAGTAATTTTAATTATTTTAAGACTTAAAATGAATACATTCAATACTTGCCTTGGGGGTGAGGAATTGTCAACACAAAAGTGAAAAAAAAAAAGATGAAAGAAGGAAATGTTATTCACGCATAGGACTATCTACTACGGAAACTCATTGAATATTTTGAACTATTTATTTGACAAAGTATTTAATTGAATGTGATAGGGAATTTAATGAACATTGCATGCTTGTGGACTCTCCCTTTCTCCTCAAAGCGCTGGCACAGATGTACTGATTGCACATTTTTACAAAATTGCACCAATTGCATGCAGTGTCCAGAACATTTGTAAGTCAGCTTTAGCACACCAAAAATATGAAGCTGCAGAGACCCTTCAAACCCAGGCAGCATAGTTTGAGAGCTATTTTTTCAGCACAAACACACAGAATTACAACAGGCTTCAGGAATTTTTGAAAAACTGCTGGTTTTGCTTTTTCTCTGCAACATTTTAAATCTGTGGGGTGCAGAAGCCACCAACTGTGGGAAATCCAATACACTAAGCCCTGGAAAGTAAGCCATGATGAAGGGTGGAAAGATTCTTACATAGTTTAGGGGGATAAGCATGTTTTACATACATCAGGCAACATATAGGTGTAGAGGAACTCTGCTGAGATATGGTCACATTTTAGCCTCCCTTATTTTAAGTACAGAGACTTGAGTGGGGAAAAAAAGAGTTCTTAATCACTTATTAATTAGAAAAAAAAAGTGTAAACTACTATAATTATCAGAAAACTCATTTGTGGAAATTGCAATAGCCTAGATGGAAACAAAGATACTATTTGCAACCACAGCAAAATCTTCAGTCTGCTTTAACAAGGAAATCAAGCAATAAAAACTGTCTCTTCAGTCTGTGACGCCTTTTGCCAACATTAGCAAGTAGAAAAGCAGTGCTCAAACTCCATTTCAAGTCCATTTTTTAAATTAACTGTAATTGAAAGGCAACCTCATTTTGTAGTGCAAAAGGTACAAAGTAGATATACTCTTTGCCCCAAACGATCTTACTTTCAGTATGCTGGGTCCTCCTGGGGCATTTTTTTCCACAGAATTGCTCTTACACCTTCTTTTAATTTTATACAAACATAGCTATATTTATTTTATACTTATTAAAAAATAATTGGGAATTTTGGGGGAAAGAAAAGTCTAATCTTGAGCAGCTTTCCTGTACGGAGTCTAAATAATTGATTAGAAAGTTCACTCCTGGTCATTCCTTTGTCACATGCCCAGAAGGGAAACAGGACGACATTTTCAAAAATGTTCATGTGACTGAGGGATCTAAGGCTCATTGACTTAGGGGCCTTTGAAAGAGTTTCTCCTATTGAAAATAAATGCCATTTTTAAGGTTGATCAGCTCCGTCTGTCCTCACTGATTTCAGATGCTATGTAAGTCCTTTGACTGCATAGAAGGTTAATTTAAATAGCTCAAAATATATTTAGAATCTATTTTTTTTTAACATCTCAGTTTGAAACTTTTGGCTAATACATCCAACGAATCATTTTACAGCTGAAAAACAAAACATGCTAAGAACAGTCCAAAGAACAACTAAGCTTGCACACCAGCTCACTGATAACAAGCCAAAACTGCAGTAAGACCTCATAAAAAAGCATGATAGAATACATAAAGACTTAGTAGGTCACAGAAACCATCTGTGTGGAAGGCTCTTCACTATGATATGGTCATTATATCATACAGTTTTGTACTGTCTGGCTTTGACTACCTCAACAGATTTTGCTGTCCCGGCTTCCCGTAAGACACCGTTGCCTTTTTAAGCCACCCTGCAATATTTTAAAATTATAGTGTTGGGGATAAGTATACTGCACTGCTTTGTGGGGGTGTGGGGAGAAGGGTGCTATTTTCTAATTATAGAAAGAACGAATATGTTATATACTGTACTTTCTATAAAGATTTAGGAAAGATCATTGTAGGGTTGAAAGTAAAAACTGAGAAGTGTCTTCTTTAGACCTAAGCATGTTAGTTTTCCCTCACCTATAGATTTCACCTGACATGCATGTATGAAAATACATAATTTATATAGTAACAATACCATTTGTTGCTATTTCATAAGGTACTACCATTTCTGCTTACACGGGCCCCACTTGTATTAGCTTGTAATAAGGCTGGAGAGCAATGAAAAGAGAAAGATTTTTTTTTCTTTAGCTTTTGGCAACAACATGTTTAAACATTGTGACTCAGAGCACCAAGGGATCAATAAAAACACATTTATCTCTTCAGTTTCTTAAAACAAACTCTAATCCTGCATTCTGCATTTCCTGTTTTCAAGAGGGTGGGAAGAGATTCCTAAGCAGCAATGGAAAAAAAATTACTCTTTTGTTGAAGTTACTTTTAATTATAAATTGGGAGAAATCAAGCTCTTTCTGGCATTTTGAACAGTTGTAAGGCACTACTTTGAGAATTACCAGTTATGTACTTCTACAATGTGTATGAAATGCTCATGAGTTTATATTGTATATAAAGAAAATGCTTTTGTAGTAGAAAACGTTTATGAATTCAGCAAACAAGAAAAGCAAACGTAGTAGCTGCTAGCTATTGTAATCTTCCCTACTCTTGTTTTTTTCTTGTTTTTTCAGCCTGGGTATTCCTCAGAAGCCGCGTGCTTCAGAGGCACAGCACAACGAGGATTATGATTGCCATACTGTTACACTGAAGTAAGGCAGCAAGAGGCAATCCTGTCCAGATAAATCAGTTGTAAAAAGCGAAACTGGACGATTTGACCTTTTCTTCAAAAATTCCATCTTAAATAGTTTGTGAATATATGATAACTCTACTACAATGGAAATGTATTTTCCAAGCTAAATGGAATAGTGACACACCTTGGATATGAACTGAGGTGTGGAGGTACTGGGCTAGGGAACTGGCAATACATATTGCCTACTGGCAACAGAGCATAATTTATTTTGACATCCACACTGAATCAATTTACGCACAAGTTTAGATCTCATAAGCCAGCACTCCGTGGGATTGCAGAGAGGATAACCACTTGGATGAGCCTCATTTCCAAGTCTGTAGAAGCAGGTGCAGCAAATTAAAAGCAGTGGATTTGCCTCCGGCTGAACACATGAATTCATCATGATTCTATGATTAATTTGCTCATTCAGCAGCTCTGCCCTAAATTGATCCCTTGGAGTCAGAAGGTCAGCCTGAGTTTGCTAAGTGAAAGTATGGCGACCCTTCCTTGCAAACATCAGCTCCTTTCCCTTCTTTCTTCATCCTCCACAAGCTGAATTCACTTGTGTGAAGTGTTTTGAGACTCAGCGTTTCCAGAATGCCACCTAGGTCTAACTTGCTGCTCTCAATGTCCTAGCAACATCCATATATCAGAGTTTTGCACATAACCTTGAAGGGACAGTATGGTTCACTACAGTATAGAAATATTCATTTCTCAAGAAGGCAGCAGTAGCTTTTCATTTGGGATTAGAGATGAATTAATACATGATAATGAACTATGGATCAGCTTCAGTTTTTCTGCACATGGAGTATCCTTAAGAAGCTTAGTCTATAAATTGATCTACCATTTTTTTCTAAATTAGTAGTGGTGGTGGTGGTGGTACTACTAGTAGTAGTAGATTTTTGTGTGCAAAATTTAATTTTTAATTGGTCACAAGGAAGTTTTTGTGGGTGTCCAATATTTGGCAGTCTAGTTGTTAAGGTTAACTGAGATACAAATAAGTCATGCAGAGTGTTTTTTTTAGTATGGTTTCTTTTACTGGGCTGGATGAGGGCTGGATTTTTCCAAAACAAATATTCACATATATAAATGAGAAAGAGAAGGAGAAACAAAACCAAATAAAAGCAAATTATTAGAATCCATTTACTTAATGATCAAATGTTTATGAAGACTAAAACCAAAATGAGATGTGAAGAAGACTTCCATAAATACATTTATTAAAAGGCTTATATATTATTTTTTCTCCTTTTACTCAGCTCCAATTAGAATGTTGAGGTGGAAGAAAAAAATACTGCTGATAAAATTCATTTGTGAATATAAAAAAAATACAAATACACCAAACTCAGATTTGTCAGACTAGATCACAAATGTGATCCAAATTAGCGTGGAAAAAAATACAGCTAAGTGGAAAAGAAAAAAAAGACAAGCTATGGAAGAAAAAAATGCCATTTCAAGGGAAAAAGAGAGAGCTGCAAGGCATTCTAGTGGAGGAATCAAGAGATGTTGGATCTATAGGGAGACAGGAACAAAAGTCTAAGATCCAGACAAGAGGACTAGAGGGGTTGAGGACAGAGCAGGTCCTGGGTTTACACTGCTGTAACTAGAAACAGAATCTGGCCCAGCAGTTTATGGAAGGCTGCCAAAAAAAATCTTGGCATCTTGAGTTAAAGCTGTAGGTGGTTAACAGGAAGATTAAGGTCAAATAAGGAGACCCTCCGCTGGCCTTGATTCCATCAGATAAGACAGCCCACCAAGCAAATGCCAGTAGGATTTCAGGATTTAAAGGGCTACTCTTTGCTAGAGTTCAAGACTCTGTCAAACAGAATGTTACATTTCTAGAATAACAAGATTTTCTCCAAATAATGACATTTAATCATTCTTTATTAATGTTCCAAGCTATTGAGTTAAAAGCAGTGTTCCCACCATAAATTGAGTTCTCTTCCATTCCTACTGTGCCAGGCACATATAATATATATCACATGGGTGAAACAGGGCAGAGAAGTGTTTATTTAAGTAATATCTTCCCCATAGTTCAAGTTTGTTTGCAATCAGTGGCGGAGCTACAGGACTGAGGTGCTGGGAATATCTTGCTGGGATAATCAGGAATCCTACCATCCCCTAGCCACCTCAGTAGAGATAAATTAATAACATAGACAATGAGCTTCTGTGCATCTTTCTGCCACGACTCTAACTATATGTATATTTTAATACGTCCTTATTGTTTTTAAGGAAAAGAGCCTAACTCAAACAACTAACTGAAAATCTCACTAAAAAGCAAGAAAATGTATATTTCACATAGATAGCAAATGAAATTAAAGGCTAGACTCTCCTATCATTCTGTTACCTGATGTAAAAACATTGACTTCATTGATGAATTTGTTTCAAACTGATAGTATTAAATATCCTAGCTATTTCATGAGTTAATTCTGCCCCAAAATCTGGGGAAAAAATGACACAATCTTAAATTACTGTCCTACATAATATATTCTGGCTTTCAGTCATTAAGACTTTGCAGAAGGAAATATATTATTATTATTTTCCTTTCACAGATGCCAGAGCCCAGATTACTGGCTTTTACTCAACTGCTTTTTTGTTACTCCCATTAAGCACCTTGCCCAAAAATGCTCTGGATTACCATAAGCATTTGGATGATAAGAACTTAGTCTCTACTGACTGATTTACTTTCTCTGTATCTTAAAATCACTGAAGACAGAGTCCTTAAGAATATTTATCTCTCTCATGAATGCAGATTCTTGTGAGCAAAGCAATACGGACACGGTCACCTCGGTGCCACTCATATAAAGGCAACACACATTGTCCACATAGTTATGTGAGCACCTCACTTGAGTTTTGATCACCTCTCACCTATGATCAGGACTTCATCCAGATGCAGTCGGTGAGGTTAGTATCCACCAAGTCCTGACCTGCAATAGTGATTCCAAGCATCCATCTTTTTGACGAGTCTGAGAGGCAGCTACCAATGCAACCGACTGGCCCTGAGGAAGAGGCACTAAATGTTCCTGGCGCTGGGATGCTGTGGAGCCAACAATAATTTACAGTGGTTTGCCTATACTCATCTACTCATGCCACCTACTCCTATAATGTCTTGATCACATATTTAAACAGTCAAACATGTTAAAAAGTCACTCTCTAGCTCTGCCTATAATTTTAGGCAATTAGCTAGGACCCTTGGCACCAATGTGATCCCTTTAGATGTTCTTTGCTGCTTGCTGCCTGCCCACCAGGTGAACGACAAGCACAGGCATCAACACGCCCAAGCAGTTCTGGATGTAAATCTGGCTCGCATCTCCCCAGCTTGCTCTTTGGCTAGGGAGAGCACATGATAGTCAGCATGGCCACCGTGGAAGGGCCTATGATCTGTAGTCTGTTCTCTGCGGATAAAACGCTCTTTGTATCACCGCATTCACTTTCTCAGCAGCATAATGAAGAGATCACTTCAAGAAGTTATAATACTGTCACATGTTAATGCTTCCTCTTCATGTGAGACAAAGCACAGAACTTCGCTGCCGTGCATCGCAACAATGGCCAAATATGCATTTGCCAAAATAATAACATTTTTATTATGGGGTCTTTTTGTTCTGGAGACTGTTCTTTCTTATACGAGACTACTTGGGACATAGATGTTGCGGCTGTCTTTGATAGATGACTGTTTTAGGAAGGGGAGTTGATAGCTTTACTCATTCTAGAGTTTTATTAGCACTTGCTCTGACTGTCACACCAAAAGGATTCCTTTATTTAATATCACAGCTACTCACAAGAAAGATTATCTACAGGCAGAATATTTTTGTTAAATGCTCAGCACTGAAAAGAGAATGAAATATTCACTGGGTCAATATAAGATCACTAGCACAAAATATCACATAAAAAGGAGACATATGGAGGATAAAAAAATCAAGACTATATATACAGATTAATTTACAAATCTATTATTTCAAAGTAAATTTGAAATATCATAACATTTTTACAGGAAGGTGGTTTTATTTTCACCTAAAATCTGAACGTTCTACACACAAATGCAGGAGTATTTCTGCAGCTAAGTATTAGATTACTTACATAAGCATTTATTCTATTCAAATATTTTTAAATACAGGAGAAGTACATTCATTTGTTCTAATCAAATAACATTTTAAAGATTATTCTTCTATAATTCATCAATAAGTCATCTGTAAAGAACTATCCAAAATCATTTAACAACATCATATTTGAAAACTTAGTAGGAAAAGAAAAAAAATCTTCTGTCCAAAGAATTTTTGTTATCAGTCTGGTTCTTAAAAAAAAAAAGGCGGCTATAAGAAATGCAGTTTCCACATGTTCTCATCTCTGCTTTCTAGCAGAAAGGAATCTCTTTTATGAGATTTGAAAAATAACTTCTTGCAATCATCAAGTTTTGCTCCAATCTAACCAGACAGTCAAACTCCTCCAGGAAAGACTGGATCTCAAGCCTAAATGAACCCTTAACATTCTCTTTTGAAAGATAAACATAGTGTCCATAAACTTTTTGTTGGTCTAAACATCTGTTTAGACTCATGGACAGCTTTTCAGCCAAGTTCCGTTACTGGGACTTAGTACATGAACCAGTTCTTTACTTCTTGCAAGCAAAAAAAACTTTCTGTAGTTAACATGATGTACCATAAAGAGCTGCAAAGGCCAGACAAATAACAACACAATTCAAAAAATAAAATGTTTAAGATAAGAGCTCATATACTCTCCTGTTCTCCCATCCTTACACATATAAATAAGTCCAACCATGAAGAATCTGAAAGCAGATGGGTTTTCCCCTGCCCTGTTTCTGAAAGAGTTCCCTAGCCACTGTATTGTAGTATTTCTTGTTGTTTGTTTGGCTCAGCAAATAATGATTTTTTCCAGCTACACCAAAAAGATTTGAGAGAAGTATAACTTCAGAATATCTTTTAGATGAGGATGTGGATACATATGTCAAAGATCACTCAGATGGAGAAGGTTTTTGAAGCTGTGTAACAGAAGGCTGCTTTCTCACCTGACCCAAAGGGCATTTACCTCTAGTCTTTGGGCCACTGGGTCTATGGAGTCTTCTTTCGAGGTTCTGCATAGGGTGATCAAAAAATGCAAGCTTGCCATCACATAGGCTTGTGTTGGATTTTTTTGTGCAGGAATTGCGCAGCTTGGAAACAAGTTGTGTGTTATGGAGTGGCAGCACCTCATTCTTCTTTCTGTGTTTCGTAAGAAAGGTACATAAATGAGCCCTTTCTTTAAAAGTCTGAGACAATGTCTGGATTGCTGAGTATACAGAATGCACAGCAGACTCCACGTTACTGGATCATCAATCATCTATTTCAAAGCAGTTGGAAGCTGGGCATTGCCCCAACATGCATGTGCCAAGAGTTTGATACCTCTAGCTCACACAACCCCTTGGCATTTCTGGGAATTCGGTTTAAACAGCTCATAATAGCAGTTTCTATTTTGAAGCCTTCAGGGTTTCTGTAAAATGCAAGAGAAGCCTTCGGTTCTGTACTCAGAGCCACAGAATTCCTTGCTCACTGGAGGGTCTAAAAGTTATACCATGAGCACCATGATGCTAACACGTAAGATGTTTGAGACATCTATCTCTCAGTGGTATTCACTGCACAGTTTCTCCCCCTGATTTTTAAATAAGATGACAAAAGGCAGAACAAGTCATACAGATGTGAATGGGAAAGAAAAAGAAAAAAGAAAATGAAACAAGGAAATGTAACTGCACATGTTTAATGTAAAATAAGATAATGAAAAGTGAAAATGTAATTTCTATTTTGCTAATGGTGATTCATTGGGCGATAGAGTTTATGAGGGCCTGATCAAATTAGAGGTCCTGACAATGATTTTATAACCGTGGAATGGAAAACAATGGGACAGTAGAAAACACATGTTCGATCTGACCTTTCAAGTCTTGTAAAGCAGATCCTTGGGCTCCATTATTTCTCCTTTGACCTTGGATAAACTCAATGTCTGCACAGTGTCTTTTCTTCAGAACCAGTAAGGATGGAGGCCAGGGAGATGCTGAGTCCAGTCTGGAAGGTAAGAAATTCATTCCAGCCTACCAAGACACTTGCGGATCAAACAAACAGCTTGGCATCTTACACTCCCACCCTCTCAAAGAATGAAACACAAGTGTCAGTTTAACCTAGTTAAGGGAAATGTTATTGTTTCCATGCTGGATATTACAATAGAGCATTCAGCAAAAGAGAACCTCTAAGGGAGCACGTACAATTTATTCAATGCCATGCTCCACCCTTGGATTAACATCTTAGCTGTCTGTTCATGACAGTCTCGCAGCCAGAAGGATTGGTCCTGAGAAATGTGAAATGAAAGTTCAGATGCTGGAACAAAATGTATTTTTTAGCCTCGAGACCACAAAGCCGAGCAAGGCCAAGATAACAGAACACGACATGCCAAAACAGTACGCACGTGAGCTTGGGTCCTGCATGCATTTTAAGCTCTGGTATTCATTTGGGAATGGCT
This sequence comes from Crypturellus tataupa, assembly GCA_034781795.1. Lineage (NCBI taxonomy): Eukaryota > Metazoa > Chordata > Aves > Tinamiformes > Tinamidae > Crypturellus > Crypturellus tataupa. Next base: position 1,600,178 of record JAWLRI010000700.1, on the reverse strand, counting down.
ACTTCTGTCCCTGACATAACTAAATAAATGCCACCATCAAGGTAAAGTCACTAGCAGCTCAAGGACTGATCATTCTGTGCTTTTCTGCAGAGATTCTGGGTCAGAAGTGAAGGGTAGGACTTAGCGGGCTTTTGTGTGCAGCTGGGTATTATTCAGTTCAATTGTTTCCAGGCACCTGTATGTAGTGACCTTAATTGAAACTCCTATATATAAATAAATAAATATATTTTTTAAAAAAGCAAATAAGGACATGAGGTTCATGAGGTCCTTCAGGTTTTCTGAAAGCAGGGCCATATAGAACAAATGATATAAGTTTATTAACTTAGGGGCTTTATTAGACAATCAGATACCAGTTAATCTGAATAGAGGAGGCCAAATGGAGTCTTATGGGCTAATTCTGTGTCCCTTGAATATTTAAAATACTACACTTAGAACAAAACAAAACAAAACAAAAAAAAAAAAAAAAACAAGAAATGGCCAACATAAATTTCCTTACTGAATTTGGTCCTCATCTAAAGTCCATCACTATACCACTTCCATGCAAATACAGGACTAGCAAACACTCAGCTTTCCAATCATTTAATCCATTTGAAATCTTTAAATTCCACACATAAAGGGATAACGGGCTGGTTTTATTATGAAGAGGATTTTTCTACTTCAGAAATCTCTTTTCTAAGGTCCCTAGGGAAATATTTTAATAAGCTCAGTTTCACATGCTCTAACAGCACAATAATGGAATATATTTCACTTTTTTTAGGTTACTGATTGTCCCAGAGACTAGATTTCACAATAACAATAACTGAAATGCTTAAAACAGGGCTTGGTAAGCTTTTTGTCACAAAATAGTTATTTCCCTGAAATGTGTTTTTTAAAATTCCAAAATTATTTCCAAAATAATTTTCCTTTTGCTTTTTCAAATATTTGGTATCTGATATCTCGTCTTTTTCTAGTGGAAAAGACAGTCACATGGTACTATATGAGTCACTTACCTAAAGGAATAGCTTTGTGCTGTTTTCAACATAAATTTTAAATCACAAAAGAAAAAAACCCTTTTGCTTTCTAAGCTTCTGTTAGTTGCTCAGCTTTCACTAGATCTTTGGAAATTCTTGACAAGTAATTTGTTTTTGGCAAACTCTCTAAGACAAATAAACAAGAAAGGTGCTTCAAAAACCAGTGTGCTTCAAAACACAAAGAAATACTCTTAATAACATGTTTTATTTGTGTCCTGCAAGCATCTCCCTTTAGTCACCTGACACAGAATCTTTGTCCCTGCCTTTCACATCTGGCTATAAATCACTCTTGCCTTACAATACTCGGGCTGCTTGGTGCCATGCCATTGCATACACCGAACGTTGCCAGAGCACTGCTATGCTTCAGAAAACACTCTTCTTGTTCCCATATGCACCCTACGGCTCAGGCAGCCTGTGCTCTCCCATGGCGAGGTCACTTCCCTCTGCAGCTGCAAGTGGCAGCAATATCCGAGCAGTCACTTCCCAGGCAGGGCCCGCGAGGCCAGAGAAGAGCGTTTGCAGTGAGAAGCCTCCAAATGTTGCTGTCATTCTCCCTGCAAAGGATTTTTCCCCTAAATTACCCTCTTCAGAGCACAACCCAGGGCTTGTCCTCATTCAGGCTGTCTGGGACCAGGTACGTCTTTTCTGCAGACCTAAGTGCTGCGCCCGCAGTGCACGTTCCCCTCAGCCAGCCACAAGCAACATTCGTCACCTCCCCTTTTTAACTCTTTTGGGTTTTGCCAAATGCCAGAGAAAAGGAAACTCCCCAAGCCATGAAAAAGCAATGTGGGGAAGAAGAGGAAGAGCCCAGATACTGAGTCTTTCAGTGTCTGTGATGATAACTTTATTTTTCTGTATAATACCACCCAAGATATATAAATATATAAATATTTTCTCAATTCTTCTGGGTTTCAGAAATCAATTGAGGGACTTTTAAAATTAATTGAAGTCTTCCATTTTTGCCACATATGCCACAGATGTTATGCATTTGATACTAATGAATAACGAATGTTAACATCTTTAAATTAAGATGATGTTAGCGCTGTGGAGGTGATAGGCCTATCGCTTGTTGTGCTGCAGCTAAGTCAGGAGATAGGGATAAGACATTGAGTGGCCTTGGATTCATTACCTGTACAGTCCATAGCGAATCTCACATTTAGTCATTTTCTTGAAATAAAGCCAGCTGAAGATTTTTTTCATTACTCTGGGTTGCAGAAAGCTATCAGCAATTTCTTACAAACTGTGTCCCAGACTGAAGGTCCACGTCCTCAGCATTCTTTCTGCATTTGCTGCTAGCGGTAGTTTTTAACAGAACAGCATAAGGACAGAGCACATGTAAAAATGTGATCTCCAGGTCCCAGATATCAGCTTGAGCTGAAGCTGGCATGCAGATGACTATCTTTAATAGCCACAAATGGACCTAATCTTCAAGAAACGCCCTGATTCCTTTCTCACTCTCTATACTTTTTGCCTTTCCAATGCCCTGCTATGATTCCTGCAACTTACCTATACATCAGAAAGATTTTCTTCTGTTTAATTTAAACCTACTACACATTTGTTTCACTGGGGCCTGCTAGATTTTGCTCAGTGAAAAATAACGACTGACCACACTTTCTTCATGTTTTTACCATATTCATGATTTAACATGTATGCTTGTCCCCTAGCTTTGCCTGACAAAGTTTATTATCATCTAATTCCATTTGCTTTTATATGCAGGTTTTATGCCCTTCCGTGCAACCAAATGGAAGTTTGACTTCAGATTGCCCTTATGATCAAGCCACTTCCTAATTTTTGTTCTTTTTTCTAAATCAATTTCAGGGTTTGTGATACAGAAGATTAGCATAGGAAATGCAAAACAACCAGAAATACTGACAGGAAACAACTCATGAATTTGCTTCTTAGGGTGCATTTTCTACTTCTCTGTGTGTCTGAAAGCATGAAGACTTGAAACCTCACTTGGAGAATCATTTTACCTTTCTGCATTTACAGCAGCACTCAGCATCACAAACTTTTCTCCTAACATTTCAGCTAAATAATCTTCTGTCAATGGCAGCCTGCTGCTCCAAGGTGCAGTATGGGCAGATATACAGCAACCATCCTGGCTTTTTTAGGATTCAAATATCTCGGACTCTATTCCATATGGTCAGACTTGCCTGTTTTTATGCCTTTTACTATTCTCAAGAATTCTTGAAAAGCATCCCCCTTTTTGCTCCATTTAATTTCTTTACTTCTCAATGATGCAATGATTTCTCAATGATCTGTGAGACAAACAATGTTGAAGTCAATTTGTCTGATCTATCACTTCCCTCCTTGAATAATGTCATGCCTAGAATGTTACTCTCTACTCCTTGGAAGGTTGTTTTCTAGACTTCCCCATCACTCTATAGTTGCACTTAATTTAATTTTCTCCCATGAATACTAGAACGGCATTTAACCAAACTGAATATAAAGCATTATTTATTGTTTGTATTTTTATTTTCAATATAAAATTAAATTTAGTGTATAGTTTATATGAAATAGTCAAGGTTTATATTGAGGGAAGTATATAAAGTCCTATATTTTACAAAAAATTGTTAATTACATTCATGACTCTAATTAGTTTAATGAGCAGATATGAACCAGATATCAACCCCAGTGAGGACACAGTAATACCAATTAGTGCTCACAAAGAAGTAGTTAAAGTTGTATCAAGGTCAAGTCCTTCAAAATCACTGCCTATATCATATCCATTGTTCTAAAGATCTATTCCACACATAGTATTCCTTTCGTCCTTATATCTGCCTCCAAATTCTCCCCCTCCATAGTTAAACAAGAGCTTCAGTCAGTAAAAGAATACACAAAACACCCACAATACAGAACTATAAAGACATTTCCCATCACTGCTATCCAATGCTAGCCAATGCTATCCAGAAGAGAAAAAAAAAAACCACACAAGCGTATGTCACACAGAGTAGAGTTCATCTGGCCTTTTTCCCTCCTACATACCCCTGGGTGAAAACACTGTCATGCAAGTTAATGCTTAGATCTACTGCACAAGAGCAAGAACTTAAGATTTCTGTGACAACAGTGACCTGCCGTATCATGATGGTGATGCTTCTTTCATTACAACTAGAGACATGAGAACCAGAGGGAGTTTGATCCAAAGGTCAGCAAGTGATAAAATAATGAAAATGCTAGAGTAAAAAATGCCGTTTGGGAGAGTCAGTGCAATCTGCACAAGTCCATGATGAGGGAGGGCAACAAGAAGTGGAGACTCAGTAGGTTAACAAAAGGTGAGATAATGTGCACCTGGAGAGCCAGTGTTTCTGGTTTGGATCACTGGAAAGAAGCATGGTGTCAAAGGTGGAGGCGCCAGGAAGCATGTGGGACATGACCACAGCATGCATAAGCACTTTAAAGAAAAGAAGAAGTGGTTTGTTGTCTTTCTCAAGTGAAATAAAGGTGAAAAGAGCAAGCTTTAGAAGAAGGTGTGGGGAAAAGAAGAGATTGGTCAGGTTTATAATGACTCAGTGGCTGCGCTTCTGAGCAATTTGACGTCAGCTTCTACTGGAGGAAAAGAAGTAGAAGAACTGGAAGCATAATTCCCTGGTTATGCCTCCATTTAAATCAGACGGACAGGCAGTTCACACAGGCAGCTTGTTGGCTCTGGTAGGAGATGTAGCTGCTATGAGAAAAAGAGAAGTGACTTGAAAATGAGGGAAATAAAAAAGGATGGCCAAAAGAACAAGAAAATAAAGGAGGCTTGAGAGAGCGTCATAATTTTTTCCTTTGAAAGGTGGAAATATCTGTCATATTAAAGGCATATTAATGTCAGAGAAATGTCACATCAATCTCAGCATGAGACTGTTTCATAGAGTCAAAATGGATTTTAATGATGAGACTTTAATTTACTTCTTACTTTAATTTGCTTAAATTTGAATAAATTATTTTTCTAAGGTAACTTATGTCACAGATCTGCTAAGAAAACCTTATATGTCAATAAAATAGTCTTTTTGTTAGCTCACTTATTTTTCAGCCTTCTTAAAAATAGAATTATGGGAAAAAAATCTCTCTTTATCCTTACATATTTACAATAAATAATGACATGGTGGGAGGTGACTACTGACCTCAGCATCAATAAAACAAAGAACTGACAGCGTTAGCATTCAAGTAGCAGGATGCACAACATTTGTATGCAAACACATGTGAGGAAGGACATTATCTCAGAGGGAAAAGTTTACAAATATAGTCTGCTTACCACAGCTGAAAGGGCTTGGACTGAGATGAGAGTGAAAATAGTGAAAAAACAATAGTCGTAAGGAACTGTTATGCATCTCCAGGGCAGGATTAGAAGGCAGAACAGGAAGCATTTATGCATGAAAAAAAAAAAAAGGAAACTTGTAAGAAAGCCCAGACATTGATCATGGGGATTTCAATTATGCTGACATTTACTGGAACACAAGTGACAAGTTAAAGCATGTTCTCAAAACACTCAAGGTTCTTGCCATATGGGGCTTGCTGTAAAGTCAATCCAACTGCACCTTCCCAGGGCTGCTGATTTCTAGGCAGTATCTGCAAGGTGACTGGTGAAGGACTTTGGAAGCTGTGAGCTGGACCGCTCACAGCCACACATCCCGCTGGTTTGATTAGCCATATCCTTTAGCAGCACCTACATTTTGGCAGCTCTGGGAAGCTTGTGTGCAATAGGTGCCCACAGCTGCACATATTTTACAGCCTTGCGAACAAGAGGGACAGGTATAATGAGGAGAAAAGCAATAAGGACACTCTGAAACATTTTCAGGTAGATAGCTAGACAGGAATTTTAAAAAAGCAGGGTTGAGGGAGAGAGGCTGAGTAGCTGAAACCGTCTCTGAAGGTATAAGCATTCACTTATCCTTGCCAAGTTCATCGGTGTCCTTGAACATCCTCTACATAAAGCAGAAACAAAATGACTCTGAAGGGAAAAAATGCCCCAAAAGAACAAAACAAAACAAAACAAAAACAAAAACAATGTGTTCCCAGAAAGTAGCACTTGAAGGGTTGGGTCAAAGACAATAATCTTTGGTATTGCTCCTGTAAGTGCTTCCTAACAGTTCCCACAACTTCAAATGATAATACTGAGACATTTTTACCAAGAATCTTTGCTGCTTTATCCAGATAGCAATTCTTCCTGAAAATACAAAGTATAAGTTAGAAAGCTGTGTGTGGGATCAACTGGATACCCATCTGATTTTAGCAATCCACATCTATCGCAGTGCAGGCAGTCCTCCAACACCCTACTAAGCAGGATTGTTCCAAACCTGCGTAGCAAAGAAAACAAAACAACAAAACAGTGAGAGAGATGTTTTAAGACAAAATAAAAAATACCAAAAACAAGTAAGAAATGAGTATGATCAGGCATGTGAGCAAGCACATGAGAAAAATCCATTAGATGATTCATGTCATTTGTTGGTTTGTACATACATAATTAGATGAGAAGCAAAGAAACCACATTTTTACAGGCCGCATCTTCCGTTTTATGCTGAACTCTACTCCATTTACCTTTCTGTGTCTTTTCTCTCATTACAGAGTGTTTGCAGAGGACTGACTTGAACGAACAATGATATTTAAATGTTTAAAAAATACGTTTATCAAATGGAAAGTTAGCCCCACCTTGGAAAAACTTATTGTTGACACCAAGGGACAAAAAGCAGTTTGCTTTTATACAAGTCCAGAGGGCAGAACCACACCGCTAAGCAAAGTGACTGACGAGAGCCTCAGCGCAGGAAGAGGAGCTAGGGCAGTGCATCACTCTCAAGCAATCGTGTCTGGTTTTTCTAGAAGAGGAGAAGGATAAGAGCAGCAGGGCAAAAGCACACTTCTCCAGAAGAGTGCTGGCTATGGGGATGTTGAAAAAAGGCAAGGGGTTGTTTTTATCACTCTAAAAACCTAACCAAAGTTTGCAGTTTTTCCAATAATGCAGTGATGGTCACGGAGGCATTCAAGTAGGAAACTCAGGTTAAGTATAGGTGGCACTGAGATCCTGTGCTAAAGACAACCATATAAATACCTTAATTTAGACTGTGTATTTCAGATCATCAGAGAAACACTTCATTAACTTTTCTAAAATTTGGAGACTGCTGGGTGCCAAAAATCCCATCTTGGACTACCTGTGGCTATAATCCATTTCAGAGGGATAGAATGGACAGATAAATATATATAAACATATAAAGAACATATAAGAAGGTTAGTGTTGTTGCAGGTATATGGGAAAAGTAGTATTTTTTTTTTAAAGAATCTGATCCAAAAATGTAGCTTAGATGTCAAGCAAAAGATAGATACTTCAGATCACTTTATAATCAATTCAGATAAACCAGTTATTAGACTGGAGCAAGGGCAAGGAAAGGATCCACAAGTAAGTATCTGTACAGGCACATATGGGCACTTCATACGTGGCTAGTTTCACAAAGACAAGGATGTATCTATTAAGGATAAACATTTTTAAGTTAAGCAGGAAAACGTGTCCTGAATCTAATAGTTGTTAAAAGGCTGACTGAAATTCTTTTAGAGTTACTGACATTCATGTGTGGTAATTGTTGGATAGATATTGGAATTCACAATCTGGCGAGCAGGAAGGGGGACAAGTGAGACTTCAAGAAAGCTAACTATGTCAAGGAAAAGAAGGTGATTAGGAGTAGTCAGCATGAATTTACCAAGGGAAAGTCATGTTTGACAAACCTGATAGCCTTTTACAATGAGGCGATTGGCTGGCTGGATGATGGGAGAGTCGTGGATATTGTCTACCTTAACTTCAGCAAGGCTTTCAACACAGTCTCCCATAAAATCCTCATAGGAAAACTCCGGAAGTGTGGACTGGAAGAGTGGACAGTGAGGTGGATTGAGAACTGTCTGGATGACAGAGCCTGGAATGTGGTGATAAATGGAACCAAGTCTAGTTGGAGGCCTGTGGCCAGTGGTGTCCCGCACCACTGTACTGGTACTGGGCCCGGTGCTGTTCAACTTGTTCATCAGTAACTTGAACGAGAGCACAGAGTGCACCCTGAGCACATTTGCAAATGATAAAAAGTTAGGAGGAGTAGCTGATACCCCTGAGAGCTCCCAGAGGAACCTAGACAGGTTGGAGAATTGGACAGAGAGGAACCTCACGGGCTTCAACAAGGACAAGGGCAGGATCCTGCACCTGGGGAGGAATAACCCCAGGGACCAGGACAGAAAGCAGTTCCACGGAGAAAGATTTGGGAGTCCTGGTTGACAACAAGTTAACCATGAGGCAGCAGTGTGCCCTCGTGGCCAAGAAGGCCAATGGGATCCTGGCTGCACCAGGAGGAGCGTTGCCAGCGGGTCGAGGGAGGGGATCCTGTCCCTAGCTCAGCTTTGGTGAGGCCGCACCTGGAGTACTGGGTGCAGTTCTGCACTCCCCAGGACAAGAGGGACGTGGAGCTTCTGGAGAGAGTGCAGTGGAGAGCCATGAAGATGATTAAGGGACTGGGAGCATTATCTTATGAAGAAAGACTAAGCAAGCTCGGTCTGTCTAGCCTGGAGAAGAGAAGACTGAGAGGAGATCTGATCAATATGTACCTGAGGGGTGAATGTGGGGAGTATGGGACCAAACTCTTCTCAGTGGTGGCCAGGGACAGGACAAGGGGTAGTTACAGTGATGGTAACAGAGCCCTGGCACAGGCTGCCCAGAGAGGCTGTGGAGTCTCCTCTGGAGATCTTCCAAACCTGCCTGGATGCCACCCTGTGCCACGTGCTCTGGGTGTCCCTGCTGGAGCAGGGGGTTGGACTAGATGATCTCCAGAGGCCCCTTCCAACCTCAACCATTCTGTGATTCTGTGATTCTGTAAGTCCTGAAAAATGGCAGAAATTCCAGAAGATTGGAAAACTACAAGTCTCTTACCAAAAGAGCATTGTAATGCTCAAGATCACCCAGTATCAGTCCCAAACATAGTGATGGAATATATGACATAAAATCATATTAACAAAGAAATGGAAATGCCTAACAGGCTTGAAAGTAATCAGTCCCAGTCACTAAGATTTTATGGAAAAATAGTCATACAACAAACAAATCTGATTTCAATTTTTGATGGAAATCTACATGCTTGTTTGATAAAGGCAATTTTGCTGGTTTATATTTAGATTTTTGTTAAGCAGAAGATGTACAGAAACACCTCATTAAGGATATGTATTAACAAATAGCTAAATCATGTAAAAAAAAACATCATTGACTAAAGAAGGTAATATAATGGCGTGTGTCGAGGAGACATAACTTTCCACTTTGACATCAGTAATTTGATAGTATAGATTAAAATTGCTATTGATAAAGATTTAATGGTAGTGTAAGCAGACAGACAAAATATTAAATGATGATAAGATTTGGACTGTTATTCAAAATAATCAGTACTTTATTAAAAAGAATATTCACACACAGTCTGACACCTGGCATTACCCCAAATCTTTTCCTAGCAAGGTGTTTATTTGGCCTGTATTTCATGTGTGGCATTATATTTCTCTCAGTGTGGAATTGTACACATTTTGCTGAACTTCATGTTATTCTTGTTGAACAACCTTTAATTTTATCTTAAACAAAGTTCTGTCATTTGCCATGTAAACCCTCCAAATTTAATATTATCTTTACAAGTTCATTTAAATAATCTTTACATTTTCTAAGCATATTTATCCTCCAGACTCTCGATAAAGTTATTTAATAAAATGGATGCCAGTATTAGTCCCTTTTCACACAATATTTATCCATACATTATTAGACACCAAGTAACCATTTAAAACAAATAATCCATCCAGTTTCAACCTACCTGAAATAATCCATTCATCGTTCATACCTCGATCAACTTCCAAGAAAAGATGCTGCATGAGGCAATATTTCAATTAAAAGTCTTTGTTCAAGTCAAGCTAAGTAACATCTGTAGCGCTCTCCATACCACAGGGACAGTCAGTAGAAGTCTGTCATGCTGGTCAAGAGTGCTTTTTTCTTGATATACTGTGTGGATCTTTCTGAATACTTGAAGATCTAAGAACACTCTCCATGATATATCCAGGAACTAAGATGACATCAATCTGCCTATAGTTCCCAGGTCCATCCTAATTTTCTGAAATTTACATTTTCCTTTTTTTCCAGTCATCCTGAACCTTCCACAGTTGCTATGATTTTTTCACAGGTAATAAACAACAGCTTTGGAATCACAGAGCCAAGGGGAGAACACAAACAGAACATTAGTGGGATCACAAAAGATATAAAAATACTCAGAGCTTTGAAACAGCCCAGACTGATTTCTAATGCTAAAGCAACAAGGACATAGGTCATTAAAAAGAAAGGAGAAAGAGAACAGGACACTTGTGATATTAGTTGCATGTAAAGCACTTGTAAAATTGCAGATGGAATATATAGAATGCTGTCCTACCCCTACTGCAAATGGGATTTCTGAAAATACCAGCACATCCAATAAAGATCCACAGAAAATGACTGAGAGTGCATTACGGACAGTTTTAATATGCTTAGTTTACTATGAAGATGATATAGAGTGTTGTGTAATTACAACACACGTGTGCTTCTAGAAAGAAAAGATGCTGGGGATAAAATTCTCTAACTCTCTATGAAAGGTGCTGAAACCTTTTCTGGATGGTATTATTTAATCAATCTCATGACACTTGGCTTAATATATCAGTAACTGGAAGAGACATCAGGAATCCATAGATCAGTCAAGATGATAGAATGGCTCCTTTTGGCCTTTCAGTCTATGAATCTTAAATTTTATTGCAGTTCTAATATTATTCTAAGAATATTAAATATAATATAACCACTAAAACTTTATCAGAAAATGAAGCGTAAATCTTCTGATATTTCCTTCAGAATACCTACAGGAAAGGAAGCCATGTGCAGGGTAAAATAGAGGATCTTTCCCCTAAATAAATTAAAATCATATCATTTTTCATGTGGTAAGGTACTAACACTATGATAGAAACACTGAAGAATTTTTTTTTTTTAATTACTTATGCCTTCAGGTCAAAGACAAACAGAGTGCTGTAGTGTTAGAGTGACAAAACAAAAGTCACTAGGTTGTTTATGTAAGGGTTAGGGTTGGGTATCAATTGCCCAGTGGTCAAGTAGATACCCACCTAGCTAACCACATCAAAGAGCAGAAAGATTTTAAAATTGAACTATACTCTATTTGAAGAATAGATCATACATGATTTCCAAAGAAAGTCAAAAAGATGTTATTTTGTTGGCAATGAGCTAAGGAAGCAAACTTCTGCAGAGTAATAACACTCTACTGCCTTAGCCTTTCAATAATCCTTGAGATATTTCACAGAGCAACAAGTATTAGAGATTGATGAATCAATTTTGGCAAATATCAGTGCAAATAAGGGTCTAGAATACATAGAGAAACTTAATGATTCACTTTCCCCCCCCTGTTCTTTTCAAGTGACCCCAGATTTTCATGCTGCTATGAGATCTCAAAGGAGGGTGAGGCAAGTTTCTCAGAAAGTCTATTTTAAGATAAGGTTGACATCTTAATGCTTTAAGATAATATTTTTACGACAATATTGCCAAAAGAATAGATGTCCTGTTTTTCCTTATACCATACAATACCAGCTGACCAGCCTAGATTTATGCTGTTTCTGGATGACAGATAAGGGGAACAAGTAATGGGCACAGAGAAGTGAAGGGTATTGCTGGAGAGAGATTCCTGGGACAAGGGAAGGAGAATAAAAGTGGTGAGAGAAGCAGGAGCTGAGGAAATTGAGGTTAAATCACAACATATAAAGCCGTAAGAAACATGGTTTTGCTGACTTTGTCGTTCAAAGGACTCCTTGTGTTTCTGAAGCGTAGCAGTGCCCACTGTCACCCCAATGCCAGGTTAGTTTTTGAATCACAAGTCTCAAATGGCCTTTTTTTTCGCTTGGGGTAGGTGCCAGGGTGGGATAAAAGTGGGAAGTCTTAAGCAGAAGGACAAGCCTGTCTCTGTCCCCTCACATACACAAAGAAACTGAGTAAAACTAAAGCTAGATTAGAGAACAGTGGAAGAGGCCAGATTCAGTCCACTTAGCCAACACAAGTGTGGGAATGGTGCAGGGCTGGTAAGGCACCCATCCATGTGCAACCTTTTTAAGCCCTCCTCAGATCTGATTTACATATACATAGTCCCCATTCAAACAGCACGAGGGAAATTTGAGCCAAACTGCTTTGTTTTTCCTGCCTGTCTTGTACCATTGAAATTTCCCTTGCAGTAAATTACCATAGATAAACAAGAAGTGTCTCAAAAATTAGCATCTGATTGCCCTCAAATTAAACCCATGTTTTTGCCTCAGAGAGTGGAGAGCAAAGCTCAGCCCAGGAACTAGCAAATACTGTGACAGTTTTAGTAGTATGCGTTGCTAGAAAGAGGTCAAACAATTTCAAATCAGTTTTATTGTATCCAATCCACTAATTGCACGAGAGATAATTATACAACAAAATTCTGTGGAAACAATGAGCACATTTCTCAGTATTTGTATTCCTAGTGTACCTTGGTTTGACGAATATTAAACCCACAAATCCAAGTGGTGAAAACTGGCATTGCTCCAGTGCAAAATTTTACTTGACTCCTTGCAGTATAAACAGAGTAAATCAGAACAAATAACAGTACACAGCAAAATGAACGGTGCATAGATGAGTACCAGTGTGAATGGCAAGTTTTCTGGCAGATTTAATCTACTCAAGACTGAACAGAAGCAGAGTCTTAAGTAAGTGAATATGCCAATTCAAACAAACATGGGTGTCCAATTCCTAAATCATCTCATGTGTGTTTCAGCTGCCAATTAAAGTGTACACAGATCTCTTGAAGGTCCTGTCTTATAGTCACCTCTATGAAGATGTCTTAAGTACCTTAGGCATCCCTTACCCCATGAAATACCCTATGCACAGGGAGCCAGAAGAAGACCAGTTAAAACAACTAGGAGATCCAAACTACATTATTCCTCCCAGAGAGTATAGAAACACACTGGGGAGAAAAGAAAAAAAAAAGAAAAGATACATGCTGGAATAATACAAGCAGATAGTCTTTGGAAAAGTGACAAAATCAAGCTTTAAAATAGAGGACAACCTGGATAATGCTGAAAAAAGCACACACACACACACATAGTTCACAATGCTACCGCAGGACATTATCAGTTTCCCATTCCTCTCTAACAGACAAAGTGGCAAAGGACATCTTGGACTTAATGTGTGAAAGAGATTCTCTGACACAAATGGAGAAATCATGCTTCCCTTCATTTAAAAAGCATTATTTGACTTTTAAATATATTATCAGTGGAATACCTTATATAATTTTTGATGTTGTACGATTAAACTTATTGCAAAACTGGATGGCAGTTCAGAGAATAATAATAAATTTGGGGGGAACAAAAAAAAGATGAACAAAGAAAATGAAAAGATAGATTAGGAAGAAAAATTCCAAATACACTTCATCTCTGATAACTTGGATAACTGATGTCTGCTGTAAATATTTTGAAAGTAGGATAAGAAGATTAATCAAAATATTTGTTCCCATCTTCTACACTTCATAGTTTCAGATAAGGATAGTCAGACCAGATAGAATTACAACACCAGAAACCTAACAGGAAAATAAATGTCCTGAAGCAGACAGAAGAACCTTCTTTTATCATCATTTACCAAGTCACTACAGAAATAAGTTAAAATGCTTCCATGTAAGTACAAAATAGGGATCTGACATTCGTCTCCCGGTCCTCTAAGAAAAGTCCTTGGCTTCAGTCCAGGAGTCTGTATGTTCTGAGCAGGTCCTTATATTAAGATGTACCTATATTTTTATATATTTTCCTTTTTGTTGCAGTATCTTCTTTTAAAGTACCTGGTAATTTATACTCTAGCCTTTACAGCAGGACAATGGCCTGAAGTTTTCTGTTCACAATAGGAAATTCTGATTGTGCTTCTCTGAGATGCTGTTTTAGATCTCACAGCTTAGCTTTCTTTCACGAGATGTTGCATCTCGAAGCAGCCCGTGAACCCATACGTGCTCTTGCTTAAGCTGGTATGCTGTAATTCTTCTAGCTTAGTTAGGCAATAAGCAGAACTCACCGAAGAAACCTCCTTACATGCCCTGCTCCCCTCCAGGGAAGGGCAGGACCGTGACTTACCTTTGATCCTTCACTCATGAAACTGGTTGTAACCCATTTGGACTGTATTTTAAGGGAATTATAAATACATTTCAAATATGTTCTTAAAAAGGTCTTTCCATAATTAGACATTCAAGACTTCATATTTTCGTTAGCATTGCAGGTAATACCTCGGACAAGAGGATTCTATCTATTCTGCAGGATCTGAAATCAGATTTTAGAATTTAGAATTTTAGAATTTGTTTCCATGTCTTCCAGGAATTCGCCACTGTCTATTTTTCGCTAAAGAGCATAACACCTTCAGAAGTAATTCCAGATATACTGGAATGGAACAAGCAACCCTGTGATTTGTTTTGTCCTTTTGCCCCTCGAATACTGTTAGCTTACTAATTCTTCCCCTTTGCACACAAAGCCTCACTCATTCCTCTCTTGGAGGCCTGAGTGTCTCAGATCTATGATGATGCTGTTGTGTATTATCCTGGGTTCACACCTCAGTTATTGTCATAAAATATATTCATTGGCCAGTCTTTGCTGAAGTTGTAATAGGACAGATAGGAAGAACCTTCCATTAAATGGCTGAGTACTGTTTAAAATTTCCTAATGCTGGATAACTGCTGCTGGTCTGAGCACAAAATACAGTAGATTTGCACAATTTTATTGAAAAACACTATCTGTGAAACTATGCAGAGAAAAATAATTTAAGTCACACAAAACACAGGCATGCACATATGCACATTTTGTGGATTTCCGCTGTCCCTTTGACTGAACGTGGAAAGAGAGATTTATATTTCGGCTTACAATAGCATCTGGATGCAAAATGCCAAATCCTGTCTAACAAGCTGATTTTGCACTTTCTTTCTTCTGCCTGTCCTCCTACTACTCCGTTTACCTGTGGATTCTTTCTATAACTTATCTTTTCTGCCACCTGCTCCTTTGTTTGAATCAGACAAAATGGCAAGGGGAAGTAGCTTTCCCTTTAGACAGAAAGGGCTAAAGGGAGCTGTGAAAGGCCTATTTTCTGAACTACACTGACTGCAGAGTATACAAAATTGAAAGGAAAACTCATAATTTTCTGCACTAGGCAGAGTCTCTTCGCTCTTTTAAGCAAACAATTCCTTATTTACATATATCTAAAGTGAGGGTAAATAAAAAAAAAAGTTAGCCAGCACATGGTGAATAATTTCTCTGTTTTCTTGTTTGAGCAAAGGCATGGGGGGAGTATTCTTTTGAATGGAATTTTGTTCTTTGCTGGCCTAAGAATAAGACTTGTCTTTTGAGAAAGCCAATGAAAAGAAATGAAAGATTTCACCATATATTTACTTTTCCAGTATGGTTTTACCAATATTGCTCAGACATGCCATGAACATTCTTAGCTTTCTCCAAGCTCTAAAACAAGAAAAAGCACCAGTGTCTCTTTAATTTCTAGTTAAATATCTTTCATTTCAGTAAAACGGGAGATTTGGAGTTCAAGTTGCAGAGCTTTAAATAGCTAAGGCTGGGCCTACTAGGAAAAAGTAATAGAAGCATCATTACTCTCAGTGAATGATTTTGGGTATATCTGGCCATTTCAAATGGACAGGCCTTGCTGCAAGGTTTTCCAATAAATTTAATAACCTCCTTTTTCTTTCAGAAGAGTCCAACTCCACTAACTTATACAATGTAGAAAAAGATATAAGAAAATATGTAATATTTTGCAAGAGCAAAATTAGGAAATGGAGTTCCCTGTGAAATTAAACATTGCTAACAGTGGGCTAATTAAATGAACAAAATGTTTAAGAAATTGGCCTAGGGTTTAGGACAAATAAGCAATTACTTCTTTTTTTTTAATTTTTGTATTTAAATCCATCTTCTCTGTGTGCTTAAAAATATCCAGTGAGACTATAGAGCTATTAAATACAGATAACACTGGTATTGGAATCCAACTCAAGAGGGTCAAACACCGAAGTGGTCTGGTTGCAGTGAGAGCTCTGACCAAAAACTGTTTCTATGTGCGAGCCCCAACACAAACTTTTTTTAAAGGTTCAAGGCCTTATTTTCAATTAGCATTGCTAACAAAGTATTACCCCTGTATTCTTTATCAGTCCATTTGACCTTTTTCAGTACAAATAAAAGAATATAGGGGCAGAGGATGGGAAAGGGTTCCATTTTTTTAACGTGTTATTTTTTGTCTTTGATTTATAAATAAATATAAAACTCTTTATTACAAAGTGTTTCTTAAAATATTTCATCTAAATTCTCATAGAAAGGTTTTCTACAATTAAAGAATTTTATTGCAGTATTAACAAATATGTAGTGCCGAGGACCACTACCGCGAGACGGAATGAACGACACTTCAATGTGAAGCAGGTTCAATTCGCTTTACTTGCGTATCCTACATAGCTTTATACATAACCAGTATCCGTACACGTGTCCTCTACCTCACTTGGTTGGTTGTGGATAACGGGCATGTATTCACACCATTGGTCTGTGCACAAGTCCTTCTTTCTCACTGACAAG
>JAWLRI010000700.1:1534434-1583462 GCA_034781795.1 Crypturellus tataupa | reverse complement strand
CTCCGTCTCGCCCAACTTTCTCATGCTTGCAGTTCAGGGACTTTCCAGGATCACATTCCTTCAGATCAGGGAGTATCTACTATCTTCTTTAGCTCAGCTCTTTGTAGTTGCTTCCCGTGGGTAGGCCTCTGTCCCTTAGATAGGTTCCCAACAATGTAGTAAGAAGGCATCCTTTATTTTTAAATATTTCTTTTACTACCACAGGAAAAGCATTAGTACAGATCATGGTGTGATTCCTGAGGTGGATTCAAAATGCTTCATGCCTGTATTTAGTTTGGACAATCACCACAGGGGCAGCAGTATCATTGCATCATCATCTGAAGTAATAATTGATGTCTGGGTACCACACTAGAACAGATTCAATTTCTCAAAGTCTTTTGTATCTTAGAACTTACACACCAGAACATGATGTGCAGCTGAGGACTTGGCATGACCAAAGAAGAAAAGAGGATTTCCAGCTGGACCCTTTAAACATGTCTTTTCATCAGGGAGCACGGTGTGGTTAATGTCAAAAGAAGTGTTCAACTAGATTTGCAAAGATCTGTCTTGTAACAAATATGACAGGAGCATACAGTGTACAGCAATATCCAGCAACCTGTCCAGATAACAAAGCTGTGATATAAAATATGAAGTTAATGGGAAAGGAAAACTATGGAAACAGCCAATAGTTTGTTCTCTCTTTTTTTTTTTTCCCTTAAAGAAAACCTCCCAAACCTCTACAGAGTGCAAGTGTTGCTGAAAAAAAAATGGAGTTGAAAATGCAGTCCCATCATGGAATCAGGCTTTTCCCAGTAAAATAAAGTTGGTCAATCTTCAACTACACAAAACCAAGAAAGTTCTTTGAAGACTAGTTGTAACCTATGTGGGAGGCTTTCAAAGGAGAATAAAAGTAAGAGATATGGACTTTGCAAGTCAAAATAATTGGTTAAGCACTGATGAAACCCCATCATTTTAACCATTATTGTAGAAAGTTTTGGAGGAGGGACAGCCAGCCAAACTCTGCATGTGAAGTGGGGATAAATGTCTGCGCCAGCGCACATGTTCCAGCTGAGTATTCATTACAGTCTGAGGGCAGTCTGCACAGCGAGAGGAAATGAAAAGAAGGAGGTGGATACCAAACATCTGTAAGACTGCTCACCAGCAACATATTTGAGAGCCCTTATAGGATTCACCTATCACATCAAATTGAGAAGAATATTTGCTGGGGACATGAATAGAGAAACTCTATTGCAGAGACTGCTGTAAATTTTTTTTTTTTTTTTTCTCCCATAACAGTGGAAAAAGTCAAGATCGGGTGGGGGACGGGTAGATAAGTGGTACGAATAGTTAAGAGAGCTGGCTCACATCCTTCTGAACTCTTGCCATAAACAATGTCTGGGAATGGCCAGAGGCTCTTCCAGCATAGAAGCTGTGCTAGATCCAATGGCAGAAAACTGGAATTTCCAGTGCAAGGTCTTTGTGAATTGCAAAGAGGTCAAGCTGCCCAAACCTGCACTTTTCTCAAGATCCAGAGATAACAGAATAGAAATGCCTGTATTTGATTGCACTGCTATTCTTATCCTGCCTTCTCAATGGGCACTGGAGAAAACGGAGATGAGTTATGTGGTCTGCTGTGTCCAAATCAGCCGCCGGTCCCTTTTAGGTTTTACCACACTACAGTAGCCCTGATCTTTCTCTGCCATTCAGCATAGTTCACTGCATCTTCTAGCACCTTTGCATGATCAGTTGTAGCACCAATATGACAGGCTAATTTAGTTTAATAACTTTTTTTTTTTTTTTTTGAAAATAATATGAGTCTAAGTTTTCAAAATCTTCAGTGAGGATTCCCTGGAAATTACCATTCAAGTAATGTGAGAATGTCTTTTTTAAAGATATTCTCTATTTTCTTTGTTAAATTTACTTCAAAGTGATATGAATAATATCTCTTCTCAATTTGTTAAAATAAAGAGTAACTTTGTATGTTTTAAACTCCAGATACACACCAGGAACACTGAGAACACTAATAGCATTTGGATTTTATAGTGATGAATTAACAAGTAAACAGGAAACCATCATTTTTAAATTCTCATGAGGCAGATAAGAAATGAGAGAATTCTGGCCCAACATATATCTCTTCACATATTTCTGTGCATACCTAATAAATACACATTACATAAACACATATATGTTTGAGTATACACATATGTGAAAGGCTTACAGCAAAAATTTCCATATTAGCTTAAATAATAAATGCAAATAACTTTAATGGAATGTAAGGGTAGCACAGTTAAGCTTTAAATATTTAAAAATGTGTCCAAATATGTTTGCACAGGAAACCTTACATTTTTCTGTGCCATATGCCAACACAATATTTCATTCAAGTATCATACATACATTTATTTTTCCCCAGAGGGTCTCTATTTAATGCACAGTATGAACTGTTCTCAATGAAAAAAAAACACTTAATGAAAAGAAATCAAAATATTTAAATGATTAAATATGTAGTCTCATGGCTTATTTACATTATGTTATTGAAAATCTGCTCTAGAAACGTAATAAGTTCCACAAGGGCCTATTCCCAAAGTCTTCATCAGCATACTATGTATTTTACATTAAATAGTTAGCAGTTAAACAAACAAACAAACAAAAATCAATGCATCATAACCAGAAATAATTGGCAAATTAGAAACACAAGCCTATCTACCTTCTGCAGCGGAGAAGGGAGAGATCCTGCAGGCAGCAACTCTCCCTACTGCACAACCCTGATTTCTCTTCTGAGCATGGAGGAAAAAAGAATTAGTACTCTGGTAATTCAGGGCTGCGTTACTCTGCCTGCATGCACACACGTAACTCCCTAAGAAGTTGCTTCAGGGCAGCATTAACTCTCTTTCTACTCTGCTCCTGAGGTCCTGAGGGTTGCTGGTCCTTGGGAGGACCAAGGCTTTGCTGGTGCTGGTGGGGCAGCGCGGAGGTGGTAACGAGCAGGGCACATGCGGCGCGCACAACATCCTCAGGGAAAGTAACTGGGGGCTGTAACGAGCCTGAGCGTCAGCACAGGGATTTTCAAAGACACATTGGCCAACAATGGGTGTTTTTACAAAGGAACTAGTCCCCAGAAGCATCCTCCATCCTATAAATACCCTCCCCCAATATACTCTGTTTGATCAAATGGGGTATGTTAAAAATAAGTGAGCATGTGTATATATGCGCTTATATATGGCTGCCTGCACAGCCTTTGGGATATACATTAGTCAAGAACTCCCAGCTCTGTGGTCTGCAGAGCACTTGCCTGTGGTCCACAAAGAACTGCTTTGTTATATGATGCTAGATCTCCTCACTTCCAACTGCTAAGTTTCATTAAAAGACAGATCAGCCTTTCTAGTATTTGTCTCAATGGACACAGACCGCCACAGGAAGAAATGTGAGTACAGTTGTTTGGAGGAAGGGAAAAGTAACGTCATCACACATGAAAGAGAATTATGTTCACAGGACTATCCCTCTCAGAGGATGCGGTCTGGGCTATAAAATGATCGAGAACCATTACATTACACCATTAATTTCACTGATATTTTTGTATGATGAATCCTTTCCCACACCCTTCAGCCTCCCCCCAGTTTGCATCGTGTTCTTTACTGCACCAGTGGGAAAAGAGCAGGGATGTCCTCAGTGAACCCCGGGCCCTACTGACTTTGGTGGGAGTACTCCACAGGCATGGAGAAAGCTGACTCCATCTCTCTCTGTTTCAATAGAAATTAAACAGTGATTTACTATGTAAGCTTAATCTATCACACACTTAGCATGTCTTTGTCTGAAAGCTGCCTCCACCCCAAAACTATTGCAAAGAAGCAAATGAGTGCCTCCTTTACATCATTTAGACCACTTAGTATATTAATTACAACACAGGCACGTCATTCTAAACATAGGCAAGAGAGAGGGGGAAACAAAACTCAGAAATAATTATTCTCTTATCTACATCTATGCACAGAGCAGGTCTGGGGTGGTGAGCCTGCAAAGGACGAAGCAGTAGCTCTGAGGGGTACCTCACACAGATGATGTACACAAACATATCACCAAATTAGAATAACCCAAGTTGGGGCAAAGAGGATGAAACGTTGCCAATGTCTACAGCATTATTTCCCTTCACAGATATGGGAATTGTTGTGCACAGCAACCCTTCTCTAGAGCACTATTGGACCGAAATACTCTGGACCTTTCTGTGTTGCAAAGTGCGCTCTGTATGCAAACAAGAATAGAGAAGATAGATCTGCAATCTGTCTCTCTGACATGTCTGCTGAGGGCAGCCAAAAAAAGAAAACAGGAAGAGAAAATAGCCGTCAGTGCAATGTGGTCGAAGGCGTCTGATGAAAGAAACTTGAATATTTGGTATTGCCCAAGAAAAAAATACAAACAGATTTAATACAAAATATCTACATATTTTAATACATTGAAAAAATATGTGCAATGTAGGTAATATATACACACATACATGTACAAACTTACTTGTAGACATATACAAGGAAAACAGCAGTAACTTCTGTACTTTGGGATACACGGCTATTTACAGTTTCTTAGTTTATTTTGAAACTAAGCATATATTCAGGTTCCTATACCTGAATTTATTCTAACACTGCAGCATCAAAGGCTACTTTCAGAGACAAATATTGGAAAGTGTATAGCATGAATATACTTTTATAACTAAAGAGAAAATGACTTCTGCTGGGCAGACTATAAAATGTTATATCAGAACGCCTTCTGGGAGAGACCAGCTGTAAGAAGGTGGCTGCTGATTCAATACCTCAATCCAATATCTCAATAAAAAATGATTTCAATAACCCACCAATGGATAAGAAACATATTAATCTGTTTGTAAATTCTAGAAAGACTATTAAGAACATCACAAATAAAGAATCAAACAGCCAAAAATTTGACAACTCCTTAAACAGCAGAGGAGAGCCAGGTAGCTCATCAAAAATTAAACATACAATATTGGAATTTCAAACGGCAGAATATTATCCATTTAATTCAGAGTAAAGATCCTTTTGCAGTAAAAAGCTACCCATTTTCAGCTGAGAGCTATCTTAAGCAGCATATGGGAATCAAAAAACAGGAAGATATGCTATTTTTTCTCAGAAAAAATCAAGATCTACTTGTGAAAATACAAATCAGATATCTTAGATCATCTTCTATGAATTGAAGTAGGCACTATTTTCCTGACAGCCAGGAAGTAGTCTGGAATCCAGAAGCCTATGTTAGAGTTTGCGGGTATGACCCTCTGTTAAGGGGGGTCATACTCCTTCCAACTGAGGATAATAAAAGATCAAATTGAATTTGGATTGTAAAACAGTACACTTATCCTTTCATTATCCTTTATCCTTTATTATATAAGTAATATGCTTTGTGTATCACTTAATAAAAATTATTAGCCTGATCACATCTGACAAAAAATATTATTTCAACAAGGTCATCTTTGATGAAAACACCTCAACACAGCCCTTCATTAATCCATCTTGATCCTACCATTCACTTAACCATTTAAGTACAGAATAAGATACCATTAATCACATTTTATTTCAGTCCAGGCTGCTTGCCTTTCCGTGGTGCATCCTCTGGAAGTTGCAGGGCACAACTCAGACGTCATTTGATGAAACCACACAGTCCCTAACATATGCAGGTCAAAGTAGGTAAGCCTGGGAAGACTCATTTGATTTGTCATCCACAGATTTTTCATAGTTGCTCCCAATTACTTTAGAGAAGAGTGACAGCTACAGAGCTCATCTATAGGATCATAGAAAAAGAGGTTGAGTCTGATGATGGCAGCAGAATAACAAGACAGACAGAAAGGAAAATAAGGATTTTGTTGGGCCTGACAGAAACATTTCTTAAAGAAATCAACATCCATGCTAATTTTTGCTTTAAAGTGTTGAATGTTTGACAGTGGCCAATTTCTTGATTGTTGAATGAACACCTTATCATTCTCTCATCATATAAAATAAACACTCCTAGCCTCCAAGGCAGATCCACAAGACTCACACTACATTTTCCTCTATTTGCAATTATTCGCCACGAGCTCAGCCTGACCATTTCAGAGCCAATGCCTCTGTCGTGGTCCCCTTCTCCCTCCCTCCATCTAGATCAAAGGTAGTGGGGGCTCACAACACCGTGCTGGTCTCCTCCCAACATCACAGGTCTCTCGGGCAAGGAAAATACAGGATGTTTCTCTTGGATAAAGGAAATACAAGCAGACAGAGATGCAACATGAGAGATGAGGTGGGTGGCACAGGCAGGACTCGCCAGTTCACCACGGAGTTGGAGGCAGTAGGAGGGCTCCGACGTGACACACTATTAGGTGACACTAGTCACATTCCCAATGTTTTTTTTCCCTCTTCGTGTATGCATGTTAACCTACTCTTTTCCATTTTCTCCTCAACCATTTAAGTTATTAAAATACTCTATGGGGAAATGAAGCAAGAGGGGACGGTTTAAAGAGACTTTGGGAGGTGGTGCACTGGAGAAAGAGACCAAAACACAAACACATACCACCTTCAACATGATTTTTTTTTTTTCTAAAGGGACCTTCCTCATTTTGGTCACTTCCTCTTCTCTTTTTCTCACCGATTCAAACATAAATGCACATGTACACACTCCAACAGAATATTTCTGAACCTGCACTCCTTGTGTAAAATATTTATCTCTGTTTTTATTATCTGTTTTTTCTTTGGAATGAGCATGATTAAACACAAATTCCAGCACACCAGAGGAGGCAAATCTGAGACAAGAATGAATGACCAATAGCAGGGCCAGGGGAAAGATGCAGAGGCAGTGCCAGATAAAAATTTTAATCAAATCATAGTCCTGGAATATCTATATTTCCAACTACCCATCAAATCAATTGAGTTTTTGCTTGAGCTTAGATATTTCTTAAAGAGCAATTTGTAAAGTCAGGACTTATGATGGGCAAAAGAGGAAACAGACCATGAGTTAAAACCCCATTACAACAGCATTCACATATTGGCTCACAAAAGAGGAAGACAGAAGAGAAACAAACACAAAAGAATTCCTGGAACAGATTTGAATACTAAGATTAGATTAAATGTACAGTTTATTTAAATTTTGAGTATTTGAGAAAATAATGCCTTGTGTTTAGTTTTGCTGTCTAATACCTAGCACCATACAATATGGAAGAATTGAAAAACAATTCTTCCTACTTAAATACTAAGGACTGAATTATAGTAAATAGTAAAACTCTAGATCATTCCACAGCTTTCAGTTCACCAAAGTCATCTACATCCACCTTATAAAATCTTTCATATTCAGGATAAGAAACTTCAAGAAAAACAATGTGTCACAAGAAGGCAGGAACATAAGGTTCCTGCAATAGCAGGCAATTACCATAGTGAAAATGCAAAAGGATTCAGAGGATCCTCTCATTGCAGTGGCAGGACCTAGACTGTGGTTTCAAGATTCTTCTCCTCTGGAGAAAAAAAGATGGGCTGGTTGGAAGCTGTTTGCCAGCTGGAGCAGAGAGCCTTTGGGTTTTTCCAGGCATTGGGCAATATATATAAAATAAAGAAAAGAAGAACTCAAAAACTGAGCAATAATTCCTGTCAATCTGACTTAAGAGAAAATCTTTTCTTGGCATTAGTTTAAATCTGATGACATGAGAAAGCATCAAGGAAGCATCTGAGATCTACAACACTACGATGAAACAAGCAAATATCCAGAAGACAACTTCGGCCCTTACGAAAAAAGAGGTGGGAAGGATTTCTGCCTAACCCCCTATAGATGAATGGTAGGAACTGTAACAAATGTCAGCATTTGCACCCAAATGTAATCACCTAACACTGACTAAGTCTGCTTTCACCACTCCCTTGAGAACATGAGTAAGTCTAAACATCCCAAGACTCATAAAGGTGGTAGAGGTAGGAATTAACATTGTCCTTCATATAGTTCCCTCCATGTGATCATCAATCATCTAGAATTACTTATAAGACTATTATTCACATTTTTATTCAGTTTCATATAACTCATATGGTAACTTATATGATTATTATTCATATTTTAGAGTCAATATGGCAGGAGGAGGACAGGAACTCAATCTTTCCCTCTCTGGCTTCAGTGATTCTACCATTGAACCCAAATATTTCTCAATCTGAAAGAAAACTTGGTTTATTCTATGAAAATGGATCATTACATAAAACATTAAAGAAATTCATCTAACAATTCACAAAATGCTTCCTTTTAATTTTAAAAAATACCTACCTGAGGTACATATCAATATACTCAGAGTGAAATCCTTCTTGGTCTCACCTAAAACTAGATGGTAGAGACATTTTTTGACACATCTGAAGCAGATATATTAAGGAGTATGTTTTTGAGTTCTTAGTTATTTTCATGCAAATCTCTATCCAGAAACTTCAGATGCATCTGAAGTTTAAAATTACTGGGATATATAATCACGATCACTGTCTGTAAGACATATGGAAATATTTGTCCTGATGGAGCCTCAATTTAATACTAATTGTAGTCTTGGAAGCCATACTTCAAGAAAGATGTAGTTCAAATGGAGAGCATTTAGAGGGGAAAAAAAGAGACTATTCATAGTGGTGGAAAATGTCACCTCCAAAGCACAGGCTGCTAAGCCTATGAAGGACCAAAAATTGTAAATAAAATGGGAAAGAGCATATGGCTCTGAGTGTATAAAAAGCCTTTAGCAAAGGTGGATGTCTTTGCTTGCAGGACAGGAGAGTGGAGGGTAAATGATGAATGAAAGTAGACTGGATACAGCTAGACTGGAGAAAAACCTCTCTAATTATGAGGACTAGGAATTATCAAAATAGATTGCACACTCTAGGCCTTTAATGCTTACATCTATAACTGTAAACATCTGTTAAATTGTTTAAAAGCCAGTTTAATTAAATTAGGATGAATCCTAATGTGTGGCATTTTGCTGAGTTAGTTAAACTAAAAATCAGAGAATTCTGGGACTGGAAGGGATCTCAAGAGGTCACCTAGTCCATTCCCTGTCCCCAGGCAGGATCGGCTTGACTTACATCATCCCTAACAGATGTTTGTCTATCTTGTTTTTAAAAGACCACCAAGAATGGAGACCTCCTTAGACAATCATGTTACTATGAGGGTGGTTTTTGCTAACCTACACAGTACAATATTACACAGCAGTAGTGAACTTGGAATATAAACTGTCAAAGTGATAAAAAATAATGTATAAAGCAAAGATAATTGCTTTCAATTATGTAAGCATACTTATTACTATCTTTTAACAAAATACCATGCATCAGCTAACAGATGGTAACTAACCAAGTGCACACACAACCCATCACAAATAAAAAATAAAATATATTTGATTAAACTGAAGTTAAGCCTTTTACCTTCACTTGCCAGGGGCTAAAAACTTGTACATGAGTAATTTTGCTCAGTTGGCAGTTAGTTACTTTATTAAATCAGGATAACTCCATTTTGCCTCTAAACTCATACGTAATTTATGTTATAGGTTGATTTACATAGGGTTATTTGAGAAGAAGAAATGTATTTTACTTACAGTGTTTGCATACTTTTCTTTGCTGTATTCATATGACTAACTATATATAATAGGGCATCAATAACGATACCTAAAGAAAAAAAAACATCATGCAAAAACTACAGCTGCATCCTTTCACAACCACTCTTTCCAAAACTACTTCCCATGTTTTCAAGACAAAATTCAGGATGCAGTCTCCAATACTATGGAGTGAATTCTGCTCTTACCTCTGTATTTAGCAGTGAAGGAATGTACTGGAGAAAGTATTCCTCTCATCAAGCATTTTTTCTTTTAGTTAAAGCCTGACTCACTTCTTTGCAGTTGCTTTAGTGCACCATGATACGTTCACAGCTAGACTGCAGCATCTGCTGCATACATATGGACTGGGTCCTTGAGAAAACACCCAGGCCCTTGCACTGTGTTTCCACCAGAGCTAACAATAACTTTCAGGCCCACTCATCAGATTCAAACAAATTTAATTAAAAATAAATAAATAAATATATAAATAAGGTTGGCCTGCATGGCCGGGATAGAGGAAAGACATCCAAATTGCCACTTTGACTAGAGCAAGGTGGTAATAACTGTATTGTTTGGAGGCTTTCGGAACATACCACCACTTAAGCATATTCCAAGTTTTCAAGCAGACAGGATAACCTCTCCCAAGAGTTTTCACTCACTTTCAAACTACTGCAGAATCATTAGAACATATAAAAAGACTTTAAGGTACCAAAGCAAACTGAATAAATGAATAAAATGTAAAAGTATTATCTCACTGGCATAGAATCAATATTAATTTAGAACTTACTAAGCTAGCTCATTTCCTTGTCCAACAGAGGACCCAGCTGCTCAGTTACCAGAATTTCCTTTATGTGGAACACAGCTTTCATCCTATTAGCAAGATGTGCCATATGGATAAATCTCTCTTTATGGTATTAATGTAAATCTAGAATTCATATTTTAACTTTTCATAGAAGTTCATGATGAGATCATGTGTATTACAAATCCAGTTCCAACATGTCCAAGTGACCAGAATCACCATACTTTCCCCTTCAAAGTGTACCAGTGCTTTCAAGTTTTGTGAGAATCACTTAATTATTTCATAAGTAAGTTAAGATAATGTGAAAAAACTGCTTGGTGCTTCTTTTTATAAGATTTTTTGGGAAAAAGTATTTTAAATAAATAAAGCTTCCAAAATATCTCAGTGTCCTTTTAACAGATTTCTAATCTGTCAAAGAAAGGATAAAATGAATGACATCATAAAATCCTACTATGACAAGGGATCCAGAATGAATTAGCTGCTGGCTATTTAAAACTCTGCTGATACTTTAAGGTAATTAGTTCTAATATTTTCAGGGAATTTCTTAAATTATGCCATTCTTCTCAATGCATTAGCATGGAGATTTGTGAAGCTTGGTGATTCCCCATACTCAGCTGACAACTTCTTTCTTGCATTACTTTTTAATAACTATCAGAGTTTTGTTAAATATGCTATGATTATCAAGCTGATTTAGAAAAAGTGAATTTAAAACATATGGACAAAATAATTGGCAGAATACAAATAATCTCATAGATTTGTACCTTTATTGTATACAATATATCTGTCCAAAGAAAACGTAAGGTTAACACTAGCACACCTTAGCCACAAGAAAGATTATTTGACAACTTACAGTCAGAGATGTTTCCCTGTGTATTAAAGATAAGGCTGTCAGTCCTAATGAGGATAAGCCTTAAAATGGCTGGATAACCATCACTGTCAATTACCTGGCACTGGTTGAATGTCTAAGGACAATCTTCTGCCTTACTAATAAAGAGAATAACAACAACAAAAAAGTCCAGTTTCTGGCTAGTTTGCATTCCAGTTGTTTTCTTGTTTCCAGTCTTTAGTTGCTCCAAACTTGAGAGGGCATTGCAAAGAGTGCCAGGGATTGTCATCCTCATGACAAACTTTAAGAAAAACAATGTAAAAGAAAATGTTCCATTACCACAGAGGAAAATTTTAAAAGCATTTTTAAAAAGCCCAATTCAAATCAAGCATTAGTGTTAACAAAGACGTTCCTTACATCCTTTGGTATCAGAATCAGAAGTCCCTGGAAGAGATTAAAAGATTCCATCATTTTCATCATTCTTTAAATTGTAATAAGAACTTTGTTAAGAGTTTGCTGCTTATTTTCTTAAAATTGGAAATAATTTGAATCTGACAGTAACTGGCTAATGAAAGCTTGACATAAAACAACTTCCGCCATTAATCAAGCTTGTGAATTTAATACAAAATAGGAAGTCCGCCTTGGTTCTTTAGAACTGGAGTAGATTAGAAATTATTGAGCTTTAGAGTAAAACACATCAGCATTAATGAGATGTGCTTTTGTAATGCGCATGAGAGAACGCATGGGTTGGACTGATGTGCTGCAGTTTTAAGCTGCAGATAGGTGTTCCCAAGGCACTCATTATCTGAGCGTCTGGATACAATCAAAATTGTATTCAATCAAAAATCTGTTTTAACAAATCACTGATGCTGAGACGCAGGTTTCTGATTTGCTGTGCTGACTAGAAATTATCAGAATGTAATCAAGCAATAAGTCCTGAAAATCCAGAAGCCATCAGCAGGGAAAAATACGAGGTAGAACAGCAAATGAGTACACAAAGCAAATTATTAGAACTGAGACCAGTTTAAAATCCTGTAGATGAGACATATTTTTGAACTTGTTAATCTCATGGGAGACAGCATACCTTCTAATTATCATTGTCTTTTTTTTTAGAGAATTACTACTTTTAACTCGGCAAACCATTTTGGGGTTCTAATTCCAGACAAGCTCTAACTCAGGTATCCCCTGCATTCAAATAAGCTCGTTCAGAAATACATCCTATGCATTTCCATTTTATATTAAATAAATTGTTTTCTGATAAGTACTTTTTTCTCCTAGTGTCATACGGAAATGTGATACCTTATTTGTAGTCCATTACACCAGACCTAAGCGATTTAATTATCCTATCCTAAAATTCTACAATATCAGAAAAAGAAGCAAGTATTTTACAGAGCAGGGGTACATTAAATTGAGCTGTTTTTGAGCAGGTCAACGTTCGTCAAAGACATGGCCACTTCTATGCAAACACTCGGAAGAGACAAGCGCTCAACTTCAGAAGACTAAATAAGTAGAGAGCCCTTGTCCATCATTGTATACTTTATTAAGATTCATCTCGAGGACTCTGACAGTCTTCAGTTTCCTCATCACATGCGAAGATCATTCTGAAGACATATCTGACGGAAAAGAAAAAATCACACTCATTTTTGCTCTATTCTGCTGGCTGCATCAGAAGAAACATCAGCTACGGCACTTGCCCAAAGAACTAAACTGAGGTTGCACAGCCCCCAGAGAAGGAGCTTAATAATTTATTTGCTGCATTACACTTCAGAGTGAATTAACATCAAATCACTCCAAATCCAAGTTTGGTTCTGTACATATTTACTGTGGGATCACACAACACAACAGTCAGTAGACTGGCCTCACTACATATTGATGTCGACCAGGGATCCTTTCCCTCTGCCTTTTATCTTCTCCCTCATAGGAAGGAAATTCCAGAAAATTAAATCAGGCTGTGGATCTTGAAGAGCCACTAATCTGACAGACCGTGATTAGAACATAAGCTGTTGTTGCCATCTTTTCAGTATCTTTCATTTTTCACAGTCTGTGTCAGCAGTCAAACCAATTTCCTAGATTAGTAGATCTACTAATTTTATGGTTATGCAAGCACTGAAAACCTCGCTTCTAGACATATTTGCCTATATAAAAAAGTCCAAAAATCTAAAAGAAAGAAAAACACTTATATTTATATTTAAATATTTGTAACAGACATAAAGGTTTCCTGTTTTTCCTCAGTGGAATAAATAGAAAAATGCATGCCATCTGCAGAACTATTCATATGAGTTATTGGGGCAGGCTATTCATTAACTGCTCATTTGTGTGTGGATAATCAGAGTTACACACTCAAATTACACGTGTTCCTGTTTTTCCAGTTCATATGAGGTTCCGAACCACCACTTCATCCACATATGACCATGTTCCATATGATGATGTGCAAGAGAAAAGAAAATAGCATTAGACTAAAAACAGCTGTTTTGACTAACATTAGATGGAATGTTTGCACTTTGAAACAAGTTCGCTCTTGCTTCAGTCAATAGGTCACAGCTCTAATGTGGATCATTCATCTGAGCTATCTCCGGCAGAATGAAGAGAGACCTTCTTTATAAAGTTTTACGTTGCTTCACAAAGCATTTCCTTCTGTTCCGTGATCCCCTTGAGTTCCCCTGCCTATCAACAGAGTTTCAGATCAGTCAAACAGAGGAGACACATACAGCAGCCAGGACATAAGGTTCACTAACTTATTATCCTTCCTTCCTCAATCCCCCAAATCCTTAAAAACAAAACAAAATTAAATTTCTTGGGCTTTCCTGAAAGGCATGGATGGTCACTGGAACATTTTAAAGTGTATTCTAGGAAACATCTGTAAAATATATAGGAAAACAATTGCTTTACTCCTCTTTTTCTCTTTCCTTTTTATTTTATTTTAAAAAAAGCAAAACAGCATTTGCAAAGATAAAATGCCTTTTTTTTTCTGCTTCACTTTCCTTTCTGAGACATCTGGAATCAGTGAAATACATTCTGGTTGACAGACAAAAGAAATACATATGCTTTCAGTTGTAAGAGTCAGGCATATTGGCAAAAGTTTTATTGCTCTGCTGTATCACAAAATACAGTGAAAACAACAAAAATGCCAATCTTTAAAACAAAGAAATAACTATCGTTCTTTATCTTTATTAATATTGACCGGGCCAGACCCAAGGATCTGGGATCCTGTAATTATCAAAGAGCAATTGTAGATGTTTAAGAGAGACACTTGAGGTGTGTGTGGCAGGGGGAGGCACAGCCTAACATCCTACCAAAAGCATCTCTCAGCCTTCACTGTTTCATGGCACAAAAGCTACCCAAGACAGAGGTGGTTTCTTCGCATTTAATTGCCAAGAAGTATTTTCTCCATGAATTTCCTTGATTGTCTCTATAACATAAAATATTAATATCTGCAGCATCACGAATAGGAGTTTGCACAGCTGTTACACAGTTAGCTGTCTTACCCCTGCCTGTCAGGTTCACTGGTTGCTTCCCAAATTCTTATGCTAAGCAAGACTCTGAAAAATATCATTCTCAATTCATTTTCTGACCAGAGATTGTCTTCCTTGTCTTCTCTCTTTTTTTTTTTTTTGCTTTCTAGCCACACCAGAATCTCTTGCCATACATAACCTAAGATACAAAAACAATATTTAACACATGTAATATTTATACAACTTTTTGTACTTTATTTCCTTTCTATTTTTCTTATTGTTTATATTATTTTCCTTTTACCCTTCAGAAGCAGTGAAAAAATAATGTGTTTTTTTTTTTTTTTTCCAGAACAACCTATTTCAACTCCAAGTTCTTATTCTTGATTAGCTTAGCCCAGAGACAGACACAAAGCACTAGAGATTTGGCTTGTTCTCCCCTCCACCTTGTTTTAAATTTAACTATTGAATTTGAGATGTCATTTGCCAGCATCATCAGGTGCTTTTTTCAACTGCAGCAAGTTGTGACACTATTTTCCAAACCAGATCATACATTGAGCAGTTCAGATCTGCTACACATATTTTCATAAGGTCCCACTAAGGATATAACACATGGTAATTTCCTATTTTTTAACCATTTTTCATTCTTGTAAGGACATTTCCTCTTATCTCATAGAGGAAATTTCCTTCATTTCCTCCTCTTACCTCCTAGATTCCTCAGTTTTCAACATGTAGCTTATCAAACCCATTTGGAAAACCACATTAGCCAAGTCTCCTTTATCCATAACTTCTGTTATAAATTCTTTAAAGGAGTCCAAGCATTTGATGCTTTGTCTACAAAACCGTATTTGCCTTTTACTAGTAGTCTGCTCAAGAGGGAAATGACTTACAACCACATAAATCAGATTCAGAATTGTATTTGTCCTGAATTCAATAATCTTTGAATTCACGGTTTTGCTCTCAGTTGTGGGAAAACAACAACTTCATTGACATGAATTTAGTCAAGGAGGCAGTATATTAGCAATTGGTCCATACGGGCTATTTTGATTGAACAAGCAGCTCCTGTGCCTGTGTGTTCATTAGGTCTTACTAGCCCCATATCAAGATGCATAAATTCATTCACACCCTTGATTATTGCTGATGAATTCTTGTAAACAAAACAGCTTAGTACATTGTAAAATGAGGGTGTGATTAATGAAGTGACAAGGCACCACAGATACAGAAATTTTCTAGGGAGAACAAACGGAAATCAGTTTTGCTTGGATTCCTTGATGACAAAGTCATTTAAATACAGTCTTTTTTATGCTAACAAAATTATAGCTTGGAAGCAGAAACTTAATCAAGAGAAAAGCTGAGCACAAATGAAGTGGGAATAAGAGACTAAAAAAATAATCAGGCAAGATATAGGAATCTCCGTCATCTTGTGACTGGAAGCCTGGCCAGCAACGTCCTGAACAAATTATTCATCCCATATGTAAAACATGCTCTGTTTTTTTAAGCTGTCGGTAAATCAACATCTCCCATGTGCTGGAATGGTTTGGGCCCTTACTTATTGCTGCTATGTCCTCCTATAACTGCTGCTGCTCCAGCAGGCTTATCAGAGAAACATGTGCCAGAATGAATCCAGATCACAAGATGCTCCTCATTAAAAAGATCTGCATTAGAATGTCTGCCATAAAAAGTGACAGAAATAAATTACCCATAAAGAAAACACTGGTAAGCATTTGGAGCTTCACAGAAAAGAGCCACTAATAGCTCCAGGTAAGTCTCCAAGAAGAAGCCTTAAGTTTTGTAAGGCCCCAGAATGAGGGTATTTGTGTCAGTACTAGGAGAGTATCTTGCTCATTTTCTGCACAAGCCAAAGCGTGAAATGTAAACTTGGCTGGCCTACTTTCGAGAAGTTGCTCATACCGGGGTGTGTTCCTTACAAGCCTTCTTTTTTTTCCAAGCAAACCCCAGTTAGACTCAGTTAAGTGCATTAAATAGCAATCACTAGCATAATGATCACTCTCCGTTTGCTGGACACACTCTCTTGCTTCCTGCACGCTGCGGTGGATAAAGGAGGTGGGGCACGAAGATGCATCATCTGGGGGCTGCTGCTCAGACCAAGATAAGAATCAACCATTAATCCCTCCACTTACAGAAAAGGAAGCCGTTTAGTAGTCTAATTGACATATAAGTATGGTTTCCCCAGAGAAGCGCACACAGTTTTTCCACTTATTTTGTTATTCACTGCTATTTGTTCTGCTCTTCATGCTGTTTCCCACTTTACTCTAGCATTGAAAGGTCTGGGATAGACTTTCTTCTTTCTTCAGAGGAGGCACTGCAAAAATATTGAAGGAGTTAGTTCAGTAGCAGAGGAACTTCTGAATAGATTTGGTAATATGCTGCGCTAAAAATAAAATACAGACTATAACAATTAACATTTCCCCTTTAAAAATGATGAGGTGTTTTCCCTGATTTCTCATGTTCTGAGCAAGCACTCTGAAATATTTGAAACTCAACCTCTCATGGTTCAGCAAAGTAACATCTAACTTTTTAGGTGCTTAAACTGTCAAAAGACAACTTGGAGCCTGGGTTAGGTACCACAGAAACAGACAACATGTAGTTACGGACTACCATGCTACACGCCGTTGAATAGTCGGTGGCTTTTTCAGTCAAGATCAATTTGCCACTTTTCTTCTTAACTCTTGTCTCATTTATGTAGTCAAACAACCCAAATGACACTTGCCTTTTGGAGTTTTCCACCTTTGACATATCACTCAGTATCACACTATTCTTACCTACAGTGCTGCTCTTCCTCACACCAAATTGATGGTTACTTTTATTTCCTTCAGGCTCACAAAGCACTGAAAAGCAGTTATTTGTTTTCTTATCAGAGACAGAGGAAATCCCCTCAAAGATTCCTGGAACAATTATTTCATTTCTCCTTGGCATGTTTTTAACAGAAGGAAAATTCAAATGTTAAAATTCAAATGACTTGATAATTCCAAACACTTGGCTTCAGCCCAGAATGGAAAACAGGACCCACTGCTAAGATAGATCCTAGATTTTCCCAGATCTTATATGTAGCATCTAAGAGAAAGGGCATTCAGCAGTTCTCTTCTTAGTCCTACTAAACCTTGAACTCATCTATTCTGGCTGCAAGCCATTCCTCATTAACAGAAGGACAGGGGAGCTAAGGGAAAGGACCCTTCTTGAAGAGATGTGATCTGATTGCTGTTCTCCACAGGTAGACCTGGCGAGGCTCAGATTGGTAAGGGGACACCCACAGCTGTCCCACCCTCCTATAGATTCTTCCAACAGCTTCTTCCAACAGCTGCATCCAGCAGCCCGTTTATCAGCTCCTCACAGCTTCCTGACCTCCCTTTTTCCACACTACTAGCTTCAAATTTTATTTACCCTGCTAGGAAGCTTTGATCTGTCTCGCTCCACACGGTTACAGAGCTTGTGTGCCGGTGGATCAAGCCTCCACAGGTTTCCCATCCCCATCCGCCTAGTTTTTATTTCTGCTTCCCTGCACATACCAGCATGGGTTGAGAGAACTCTGACAAGGTCAAAATGCAACATAATATGGTTGAAAGGAATGATAATAGCTTTTCCTTTCTTTCTACTGTCTGCCTTTATTTTAACTCCACCTTAGGTATCGTACATGAACTGCTTGCTGTATGAAGCAGAAATGAAACATCTGACTATATATATTTTAACGTTATATTAATTTGAGAAATACTATGTAATCAGTCTGTCTATTGAATTCAGTGGCTATGAGATACAAAGCAGAAGTGTAGGTATTTATCAGATGTTGAGTAGCTTTCTGAAAGGATATGTTCCAGTGCAAACTACAAATTACTGCGCTCAGTGCAAATGACAGGCTCTGTAATATGGGTTCTGAGGTTGAGCAGTCAGGAATAGTGGTCTTCTATGGATATGAGGAAAAAAAGTGGGAAAAAGAAATTTACCTACAAGAATTGCTAGAAATTATGGCTTCAGCAGTGTTAGGTTTTAGTAAAATTGAATAATGTAAAAATAAAACACAATCACACTGAAGGTTCCAAAGCTCAGAGATGTCATTTTCCCATCAACAGCCCACTTCATGACATTATTATATGGTTAGCTGCAAAGAAAAAGCAATTAAACTTATATATGAGTTAGAAATATTGGTGCATGCCAAGGTAGTTGTTCTTATGTTGTTTTTTCAAGTTATACATTTCAAAACTATCGAAAAAATATATTCAATACTTAATGTTTTAAAGTTTTTAAAAAGGTGTTTAGTGGAACCTGACAGATCTGAAAAAAATGTTAACAGTGTGAATAATTTGTTTTCTTGTTCTTTTTTTTCTTCTTTTCATTTCAATGCAATTTCCTATTTATAAGTTTAACCTGCCATCAGTAATAAGGCACATTTTCCATGCCTTGATACACCAAGGAAAAAATTACCAGAATCAAAATTAAATGTTTAAGATGATATCAAAGTAACAGAATATGAAGAATATGATGTCTTAGTCACCTGAAACTGAATTTACAAAGTGGCACTATAAGCCAATTATATCACCATTGAATCATCTGTAAAGTACATGACTAAAGAAATACACATGTAAAAAATATGCCTAGTGTCAAATGGCAGTTTATGAAGTTGTAAATATCTGAATATTTTTTGTATTAATTCCTTCTTGCACTCCAAGCCAGAGTATCACACACGGTTCTTATTATAATAGTTGCATATAAGGATTGCTTTCCAACACAGTTTATACTCTCTGGTCAAGAACAGACAACCATGTAGTCTGAGGTTCTTCAAAATAAAGCTTCAAAGGGACTTCATTCTTTATAAATTTTGAATTAATTACATGGAAGAGGAACAGAGATGTTGCAGGGAAAAGGGTGCTGCAGAGAAGACCAGTTTCATTTTCCACATAACAGAAAGACCAAATTTTAAGAGTAAAATAAGAAGAGAAGGGAGAAACAAAAGCATGCAATACTCTAGACACTGTTTGGATGTCTGATGGAATACAACATTTTGTTACACTGCTGTGGAAGTTAACATCCAGTGCAACACTGGAGCTAGGGAGGGAAAGAGAATCTGGGAGAAAAAAGATCCTCTCCAAGGGAAGGTAGAGCAAAAATGTAGCATTGATTTATATGAACATTACTAAAACAAGAATGCCACCAGAGGATTAGCTACCTTGGTACCAGCTGCAAAAAATCTCATGTAAATATTAATTTTAGATTTAAACAATTCTCAGATCATTGTTGTAAATTTCCATGTTGCTAATTTTCATATGAGCTCCCTTTCAAAATAAGATTAAAATTTACTGCATGAAAACTTTTTAAGCTACTGTAATATCAGTGAGGAACTGAAGAAATATCAGACAGATGCCAACACATTCAGTACTACCCCCCACACTCCATATCAACTTGTAATTGAAATATGGGGTTAAGCTAGTTGACATCGTCATGTCGATCACATGCAATTAAAAGAATTCACCAGCAAAAATATTATTTGTGCAATCAGAAGCCTAAGCACTTTCCTGCCTACATGAAGATACTAACAATACTGACTAGGAATACTGGCTTTTGAAGTGCATAATTTCAGACAAGTGTAAGCAGAACTTGCTTTATATTATCAAGACACTACCAAAAACAATTTCACAAAGCAGAAAACACCAGACCTGGGGCTATGATATGCAAGCAGGAGATGATACACACATAACACAACAGCAAACGGCTTTAGCAGCAGGCCTAGATTACAAGAACACGTGATCTGGGATCCAGATCCAGTGGAACAGAAGCCAGCTGAAGTCAAACGAACCATTATAGTCAGGGTGGTACTGCCATAATGCATACAAAGCAGATTCAAGACAGTAAGTTGGGGAAGTAGTAATTTGTATTTTTCTATAAATCTCTTACATATTATTTGCCTTATGTGCATTTTCAAGTTTTCAAAACGAGTAGCAATGTTCAATTTTCAATTGACGTACTTGGACTATGAAAGATAAATTGAGCAGTTACTGCATAATTATTAAAAAAAGAAATGTGACAATGACCTAGATTTTTTTTTTGTATAATTGATACCCTATATACCTAAAACAAAGCATTTTCTTATTAGAATGTCATAAAAGCCAAATATATTTCCTATTCTAAATATACTAGGAAATATTGTCTATTGAATTTGCCTCTTCATTTAGTTCCTGAAGGTTTTATGTTTCCAAACCATAAAAATTTTCATGCACACACAAACACATAAAAAGGGCCAACATATATAATAAAATTTTTATTACCAATAAAAAAACATAAATTGAATACTTGAAAACATGAGGAAAACCAAGCTTTCAACTGGTTAGGCCTCCTAATTTACGAGAGAGGAGTGTCTCAGCAACAAAACCTATTTTAAAAAAAGAAAACAAATCTTATCCCTTACTAAGCACTTAAATAAAACCAAATAAAAGACCTCATTCATTGTAATATGTAACTATGGGTGGCAAGCTCTGACAAGCCTCCGATGTTATGGATATTTGCACATGGGATGTATTTGGCATCAAGCACTGCAGAGTGCAAAGCTGCTTGCTATTGCAGGCACTGCACTGCTGTCTGCCTTTTCTGATTTTCCACTCTTCTTGGCCTATCATTCCTTCATGCTGAATGTCCGACCATTTAGCAATTCAGATTTCTGTAGCTTCTCAATTGCAAGATAAGAAGCAGAAGGAGCCAAAGAGGAAGAACAATTCTCAGCCTCATCTCCCAGTCAAGAGCTCAGAGTGTGAACTGCATTTGCCATTGCCAAGGAAAGGAAAATAAACAACAAGAGAGCAGCAAAAGAGACTACCATTTTTCTGTGGAGTCCATACATATGGGAAATATACGGTATAAATGATAGCTGTTTGTCTCTTGAAGGTTCAGATAAGCTTCCATCATACTCTGTGATCTGTCAGTGGTAGCCAAAAGTGAGACCCCTCCTCATACAACTTCTAAACTTGTATCAATAAACAGAGCTGATAACAAGGTACTCGGCAGCAAAAAAAAAAAAAAAAAGAGGAGAAAGAAAACCTCTTGGTTGTTTAAACTAATTAATTTCACTAAAGTCATCTCCAGTTATACCAAATTGTATTGACATGACTTGTCCTCAGAGACTTTACTGGAGAAGGGTTTAGAGGGGAAGCTCAGATGGAAAAGACCTTGCCTGACAGATTCAGCACAGCCCAAAAAAGAGAGGGATTCCAGGATGCACAACTTCAGCGTATATTTGCGACAACATCTGCCAGTAGTTCTTCTTTCTAGAGAATGCCAGGCAACAAGCAAACTCCTTCAGATGCCTTGCCAGCACTCCCTCGCAAATAAATCCTCTGCTTAGTGCAGAGCAATTTTATAGCCTTGTGACAGAGTATGTTAGGGCCTCTATTTTGCTAATGAACTCTGTATGTCTGTTTTAGTAACGCTATCATCTGCTGTGCTGAAATGGAAACCCTGTTGCTCAATTACTGTTGATTTTCACTTGGATCATCTAGGTGCTTTTGATCCAGGTGGAAAGTGGCAACCATTCTAATGGGTGACCTCCACCTAGCAGGAAACCAGTGTATTTTTAGACCACAACTGTTAGTCGTGCAAATGAAAGGGCAAGTCAGGCTTGCATTTTCCCAGTGAATCAGTTGGAGAATCATGCACTGGCAAAGAAGCATGATGTTAAGACATCCCCTTGGCAACAAGAAGCCTACGGAACTAAAATGCAAAGAAACACGTGTACAGAAAGGAATCTGGAACATGCTATCATCCAGCTTTAAAATACAGTAGTAATTCAAAAGCCCAGATGTTAAAGAGAATAGTCCTAAGCAGCACGCATTAGCCAGATGTAGCAAAATATATGGGGAATATAATAGCAGTAATGCATCAGCTGGCACCATGAAATCAAATTTAACTAATTACTGTCCCAGATGTTCAGGGGCAAGGTGCCATACTCAGTACATCTCTAAACTCTATTAAAGTGCACGACTAGTATGTATGGTACATCAGCACCACAAATACTATACAGAGATTACAAAACCACAGCCCTACTTCCTGCTGCTGTCATCAGCTTTCCAAACCTTGATCATTTCTGCAAGACAAACCACAGAGAGAGGTGCTGATTGTCAGGTCCCATCAGGTTGAAACTCTGCACTTGACATCCAGCTCCATTAACTCTTTAAGAGTAACACGATTCCCACCTTCACAACACTTTTCCTAAGAAAACCTTTAGTGCTATATGACAATAGCACCTGAGGAGGCTTTTGATGGTAGTGCTCAAGGCTCTCCATGATGGACAACCTCTAAAAGTTTCTTCTTCGTGAGCACAGAGCTGAACTGTCAAGGTTTCTTCCTTTCTCTCATCAGTCTGCTGAAACTTTTGCTTCATGCCAATGTCTTTGAAAACATCACAGTAGCAATGTAGAGCAGACACGCAACTTCTCCTTGGTCCATGTTAAGGCTGCATTTTCCCTATGGAAATTTTAAGAGTATAGGTGTTCCTGTGGCCCTGAGACTTCTGTTCTGCAGAGGGGAGAGGAGGGATAAAGACCGGAAACACATGACACCAAGTGTTCTAGACCCTCCCTTATGAACATGTTTTGTTACCTACAGGTAGACAGGAATTCCCTCAGGAGACTTGTCTCCTCTCACAGATGTGAAGTATAGCATCTCTCCAGCCCTCCAAGTACTGTTCTCCTTGCAAGGACAGCAGCTGCAGCATCACTGCCAGATGACAGTCTACTGCTGGAAGAGCACAGCAAAGACTGGCCTCAGTGTTGTTTATTTTCCCTGCTTTCTGCACTGTGAACTGGATGGGGCAAGCAGCTTCCCACGATCACACACAAGTTTTTCATTAAGACAACTTAAATACAGGTTGGTGCAGCAGACAATGTAGGAACTCTGCAATGAGCACCGGTGTTTATAAAGCCTGAGTCACTGCTTAAAATAAGCCTCAAGGAAGGAAGCTACAAATGCTGTATGATAAATACCCCACAAAAACACACACACAAACACACAAATCCTGTTCAGCTGAGCTGCCTACAGGCTCCTGTAAGTAGTGACATTTGTTCCACAATAGGATAATATCTCAAGGATAAACCTTTTCTCATGTCATTGGGAAGGGGAAAGGCTGCAGGTAAGTCTTCCATATCTGCTTTTGCTCTCTCTTAAACATTTAAAAGCTGCTGAAAATCAGACTTCCGAATTGATTTTCAGGTCTACACTGTCTTTTTTTTTCTTACTTGCTATATGGAATTGCCTCAGAAATATATGAGACTAGAATAGTCTAGCTTCACCAACCTATATGAGCTTTGTTATAAGGAAAGGCAATGCTAAATTCTCAAAGAGAGAAGAGAAATCACATCAGTAAGCTGCAGTACCCCCAAAGTCAGGGGAATGGGTCCCTACTGACAGTATGAGTTCAGTCCTGTCCTTACCACCACATTTCTGGGGCCCATAGCTCACAGTTCTCCCTGCTGCCTAGAGCTCCATCCTAGCAGTGACAAAGACCATCAGAGGAGAAAAGGATGTGTGTCCATAATTGTTGCCATCACTCTCATCCTCACAAATCAATGTACAGAACTGCATTTGCTCCTAAAACCTCTTTGCAGAAGGCAAATTCATCCCCATTCTCCACCAATAGCAAAAAAATGTGTGATGCCCCTGGATGTGAAGGGACTGTAGAATGAATGGTGAAAGACAGAGCAAGACAGACTACATGTAGGCTCTATTGAAGGGAATACTTATTGCTTACAGCTTTGCTATTAGGTCTAGAAATCATATAAGTTCTGGTTCTTGTACAGACTGTCTTCTGGTTGAGGTTGTGTCTTCCCATCAGTAGAAATATCTCTGTTCGCTCCACATCAGAGTCTGGATGCAACCAATATTTTCATAGCAGACTATTGGAAGAGTATGGTCTCAGTGCAATGTCAGTGCATGGTCAAAGTAAACTGAAAGTCAAACTGTCAAGAAAACTCTCTTCTGAAAGGAGGATGTCCCATTACATACTTATATCAAAAGATAAACTCATCACTCTCATCCTCTAATTTCATAGTATGTAACAAGACCACTGTAATAGGCAGAGGGTTGGAAGACAATAGTAGATGGGAAAGATAGGACTCAAATATTTGGAATATAGAACTGGGCAATAAAGAGTTCTCTGTTTGATCATTCTGCTTCTGTGCTCAAGCTAGTTTTTCCTCTAATAAAAGAATGCCTATAAATCGTACGTGCTGCAAACTTCCTGACGGAGCATATGGTTCTGTCATTGGTGTATGTCAGGTCATGTTGTTCAGCTCTCTTAAAAATGACTAAAAACTAGCTGTATTTATCAAGCTGCATACAAAGCTGCTTCACTGCCATAATGTAACTCAGACACGAGCTGGAAAAGACGAAGAATTAACCTCTGCTCAAAAGCTTTTCTCTGGAAAGTTCACAAGGACTTTGCTACTTTGTTGTATTTCTAATAGGTTATAGAGCTCTGTTCCTGCCACAATAATAGTTATTTTTTTGTCAAATGGTTTACTTTTAGTGGCGGAAATTTATTCAATTATACATTTTTCTTCTAATTATTACTTGTCTATTCTTTTCCAGTCCATTCTCTTTCCTCACTAAAATGTGCATAGGCATGACATGTGTGTTACATCTCATTTTAAAGAAGTGATATCAGTTCATCAGCTGAAGCTCCTGTAAAAATTCGAAAGAGAAAGTAGTAAGTCAAAACAACCGAAACAACATAAGAGATTTTAAGAATACATAGTTTTCCAATCACAACAGCAAAAGCAATTAAATAAATTTTTAAAATCTGACTAAGTTCTCACATGTTGTTTTTTACCTATCTGTATGTTTTCCTGGACTGAACTAGCATTTATGCAGGCAGCATAATACCATAAGAGTCCCTGGAAATGAGCTGCTTCCTGTGCTGCAGAGCCATACATGCACCGCAGTCAGCGCTGAGCTCATTTCCCTTTCCAAACCATAGAAGGTCACCGCCTGAATTACATCCTGGGGCTTTTGCTTTTGTATTCCAAATGTAAGTACTATTATAGCTAATGTGAAAAAAACAGCCCGTACGTGTTGCTGACAAACCGTTACAAATCGCAGAGAAATGGCAACCGGGTTTGTACATCCTGGCTCACGGTTTTTATCTGCCACCTTGCTGGTTTGGGGGTCTCACACCAACTCCTTTTTATCTCAGCAAACAAAACTAATCAACCAGAGAGAACTGCAGACTCCCTAGCGAGCAGCGTCACTACCAGCACGGACCAGCTCAGGCTATCAGTGCCTTAAAGAAATCATTTGCCTCAGAGAAGGTGGGAGATCACCCACTACTCAGCAGAAGAATCTGTTAAAAAAGAAACAAAACAAACCCAGAAGCTCCTGGTGTGAAACCAAACCTGAGCAAGGCGGACTCCCAGCACTGACGAATACAAGCACCATAGACACGTGCCCTGGAGGACAGACACATTTTACAAAGGACACTGACTTCTGAAGGGATTGAGCCAGAGATCTCATCTTTACATAGAGGTGGTCTGCTCTGGTCACTTAAATGAAAGTTAAATCTATCTGTAAGGGCAAAATTTAGGCCCACTACATCACGTATTTACTTGTTGAAGTAGTTAAACCAAAGATTTCTAGTCTCTACAAAAGCACATACACTCCCATCGCCATCAAAAACAACAGCAAAAAAATCAGATGTTTCTGAATGATATTCACAAATGTCTTGATATGTAGAGAGTACCTAAGGCCTTGCAGAAGAAAAATGTTAGCTGTTTTGATGATTTCTCAGGAGTTCCCTAGGGCCCAAATCAGTTCTATATGAAATATACATAGAGTGTCTATCATTCTCAGCTGATACAGAAGCACATCCACAAAATGCTGAGATGGTGACCACTGCCTTTTCTGTATTTTGGCCTAGTGCTTAGAGCAGTCATTCAGACATGAAATGGAAGCGCTGGGTCCAGATTCTGCCAGTCTGAGGAGATTCAAACCTGCACCACCTTAACAGGACATTCCTAATTATTAGGTTAGCCTGAAGTCATACATTTTATATTCTCATCTTTTTTCAAGATGAAGCAAGGACTGACACAACCGGAAGGGCAAAGTGCAGGGCAGACCCCAGTTCTGTTGCATATTGGCTATGATGGCCTCTGGCAAGGAGCAACACAGAATTCTGCTTCATTAGCAGACTCTGAGGGTATGGGAAATGCATGCAGATGCCTGGAAGCTGCATCCTCAAGATACTGCCTCTTCCAGCTAAGCAGCCTAACCAGTAGAGTTTGAGCACTTCTCAGGAAGCAGCATACCTGGGACCCTTCTGAGGACGCAGAGTTATGAAGTACAGTTATGCCAGCAACACGGTATAGCCAGAAGTACCAGTGATACAGAGAGTGCAAGGATGAGGCAGCATCGCAGCAGCAGCCATTAGGAATGGTCCTCAGTATACAAGCGCTAGATGCCCTCTCCAGCATGTACCTCCTCTCCAACCTCCACCTCCAGTACTAAAAGTAGGTGGTCTGAATATTTCCCAAGGAGCTCTGCTAAGCACAGCCAGTGGTTTTTTGTTATGTGGGTTTGGGGTTTTTTATCCCCTACTGTTAAGATTACAGATGTTGGTATGGCTTACAAAGAAATGCCTCTTCTCTACCAGACACAAGGAGAAAAATTTGGTGCTTTAAATAACTGATGTCATGCTTTGGCATGCAACAAGATGCAAGGTTACATTATCAAACTTGCACTGAATGCCAAACTATGCTGGCATCTACCAAAATGACGTTATAGATGGGTACCCAGGATACAGGGAAGTTTAGGAGAAAGACAACAAATGTGATTTACTATTACATCCCATCCTTAACCAAGGGTTGTACACACCCATGGAGATATATAATTACTTTTGTGCACTATGCAGTCAATAGAGCTAGAGTTGCAGGCTTCTAGTGTAAAAAGTGAAGAGCTTTCACCTCTGAAAATCAAGCCCAATAGTTGATAACAAAATCTGAAATTAGTGGTTTCATTCTATCGGATGTTCATCACTTGAATCAGGAAGAGCAAGTATATATTTTTCTCATCTTTTCAAGAGTAATTCTATGCAACTATGTTCTTAATTTTCTCACTCGATACTGGTATAATTCATTAATTTGCTCCTGTGATCCTTTCAGTCTTTATTATATTAACATCTTCTGACAAAATCCCTTTCCAAGGATTTAAGACTTTAGATTTGGTCAGTTTATAAGTGAAGAGATCAAGAAATCCATGGATAAAAAAGAAATCCCCTAAATTCTTGCCAAATATGGGACTCCCTAAAGGCTTACTTGAGAGAAACAGAATCATTTATTTTTCCTCACCAAGAGAAAAAATAAAAACA
Organism: Crypturellus tataupa; assembly: GCA_034781795.1. Classification (NCBI taxonomy): domain Eukaryota; kingdom Metazoa; phylum Chordata; class Aves; order Tinamiformes; family Tinamidae; genus Crypturellus; species Crypturellus tataupa. The sequence continues at coordinate 1,555,502 of JAWLRI010000700.1, read as the reverse complement.
GAAAGAATAACACTGGAAATTCTGGAAATTCTAAAAACAGATGACAAAAAAAGTAAATACACATTATATATAAATATATATGTTAGTCAGCTCAGAGAAGGTTTCTTGATTAAAAAAATCCTCTATAATGATGGAGGCAAATTAAGCAAATAACAAGTAGCTGCATGTCCATATTCTAGGAAAAAGTTAGGATTCGCAATGACAATGAACAATAAATGAGTCGAAATCATGAAAAAAAATAATTTCTCAAATGCAGTATCAGAACACAAATTTTAGTATGTGTTCATTATGATCCAGATTTTTTTTAAGAACTGAAAAAAAAAAGCCTTATAATTTGTTGTCTCTGTAACTTTTAATTTACAGTTTCCTTTCAAAGATCTCTACTGGAAAAGTAATTCTAAAGCAAATCTTATTATCTTTCTATAAATTGGGATTGATTCATTGATTGTTAGTCTTTGTACAGTTTTTAGAATTTTAGATTTATTTCAGTAAATATATGTGTACTAGCTAAGGAAAAAGATCCCGATAGAGCTTCAAACTCACTTCATCAGAATTCCTCTTGGGTTTTTAATAAGGATACGACAGCAAGGTTTTAAGTCCTGCAGAATTTAGTAATGGAGAAGGTTCATTGTTCCATTTTGTGGGGATCTTTTTGCTTTACTGAAAACACAGTTTTACTGAATTACCTTTAGCAGACTCTTTATTATGTTTTGATGAAAGGCCAGTTACAAGAGCATAGGAAATGGTATGTATTACCTGTTTGCCCCAACTCAACAAAGACCCTCTTTATACTAAGAGTTAAAAAGCAGAATGCAATCTCAGTGCAGTTTAAGGTATTAGTCTAAACATTTGATTTGAAAGCCTACTATAAATGTATATCTTATTTATATTTGTGCATGCAAAGATACAAAATGCCCAAAATAAACTCTAGTAACACTAACAATCATTAAAGATGCAACTTATCCAAAAACAACTGTCTGACAGGAAAATTAAAAAATGGGATGATCAAGTATGGGGATATTCATTTTGAAAATGAATAGTTTCAGAGCTTTCTCTTGTTAATAAGTAAGTTTAACTGATTGCTAGTAACAGTTCCAATAGACTAAATTAAGCAAATATTGTCTGTTTACCATGAAAAGCTTCAACATGAGCATTTCCTTGAGAAAATCCTGTCTCAGATCACAGAAGCACCGAATGCTGACATCTGCTCACATCTCTAGGTTCAGAGGCAGATTTCTCAGGTTCAGTGCTGCAGTTTGGCTCTCACACAACTCTTAAGAGGAGGAGGGGGAAGGACTCAGAAAAGAAGAACTCCTGTCCCCAGCCTACACCAAATTAAATTTGCCTCTTTGGCAGTGCCCCTACTTTCTCTCCAAATTCTAATTAATTCTTCACTCTGCCTCCCTTTCTGCCTGTCTCCAACCCTGTGTTAACACAGGGCCTTTCACAAACTAACAACACATGGTTTACATCTCCTGACCCGAGAGCCACATACGCTGAGCTCATCAACTCCTCTGTTCTTCCCTCTCCTCCTCTCTCCATCCTCAGCTATATCAGAAGTTGATCCTGAAAGAGCCTTGGGAGTTTTCTATCCCTCTACCAGAATTTGCCCTTCGTCACATTAATGAGGGACATAAAAAGTTATCGTAATTACTGCAGTCTTTCTGTCACTGCTAATGAGCATGAGCACTGCAGTAGCACCAACAGCCCTCAAACAGGCCACAGGACTGCAGCTGTACAGTCTCACTCCACAAAAAAAAAAGCCTGCCTGACCCCAAGGCTCGTACACCTTCTACAAGCTACATGGCTTCAAAGAATCAGCACAAATATAACCTTTTAATATTAATTGGCCAAAAACAAGAAGGTGTCAAGAGAAAGAGGCTTCCCTTGATGTAGTCAACACACAAGAGTCAAGCATGACAACCAGCTGTGCCTGGAGGAACCCAAACGTGTTCATAAGGCACATTCAGCTTTCCTGTCTTAGTACCTATATTCAAAACAACAGACTTGGCTCTTTCAACAGTCAACAGAAAGATGTGGAGCGGCTTTCAGATATCACAAGGTCTAATTTAGTACCTGTCATAGGTTACCCAAGTATGGTTCCAATCCCAGAACAAAAACAAAAAAAAAAGTATTGCAAAACACACTGATGTATTATTTCACATTTTCTCTATGTCTGCTCCAGAAATGTTACTTGGTAAGTTAACAAAAGCAATATGTGAGCCATGTGGCCCTGAAGGAAACCATGCCACTACAGTCAGCAGCAGATACAGCCCAAGGCAAGAGGTGCTGCCACAGTTCAGCCTGACTACTCAGGCGGTGCACCATGGACACAAAGACCTTGGCAAGGCCACCCCACTTCACTAAATATATTTTTCTCCTTTACAAGGGATAAAATACAGAAGTTCTAGCATTTCTGTTACTACTACTAATAATAATAAAATAGAAGATTAAAATACTTCAAGTGGCTGATTTATGTATTTTTCTACCCAGGGAAGAAATGTGATCACTTATAGAAATAGATATTCTGCTTGATGCTATTCAACACATGTTATGAGACTTACAAGTCCAAATTTTCCTTCTGTTTTGCTTCTGTGGTGCAGATTTTTATTTCTCATATGTTTAACAGACAGTTTAGGTGTTTTTTTTCACAAAGACACTACTGTGGAGGTTGGAGGAAGGCAGTAGATGGTAAATGCAGGAATCTTACGTGAGCTTTTAATTTCACAACAGTTGCAGAGATATGATAAGTCAGCCTTCGCAATGGCTGGATGGTGGATGGTGAAAGGGTGCAGTCAATTTTACAGGCAGGTAAGCTATCTGTTTTCTTCTCTTTTCCAATACCTACTTCTGTATCCTTTTTTTATGTCTTGAACATACACCTTCCTCTCATTTTTCACCCTGTAGCACTGAGATGAAACTTTTCATGTATTGTTCATATAAGACTTTAAGTCATCAAAGCTGCAAGATAGGGAAAGAAAAGTCAACAATGGATTATTACTCACGGTGATTCATTTGAGACAACCTGCTTATGTTAAATATCTATTTTCAGACACTATGATTCAGTTTGATTTGAATTGTTACTTGTTGAACTTGCAACCTTTCACTCCATCCTCTCCCTTTTGAGCCTTTTGGACCTGAAGTCACGTGAATCTCTGCCATAACATATACAGGCTGCAAGCAATGTTGTAGAAAAAGTAGTGCAGAAAGGCTGCATGAGAGAAGAATTTGGCATCATTTTCAAGGAGAAACAGAAGAGTTGTTAAGTTTGCGCTTGAGTTTTTAGAACTGCTTTCTTCTCAAATATTGGATCAAGTACAAAAAAAGCAAAAAAAAGTTTGGTCTAAGTAATGTCTATTCATAGAATCACAACTTTTGTCATAAAGAGTCTTGGGTCTAGAATAACAGACAGGTCAAATTCAGAAAGGAAATTTACTGGGAGAAGTGTATGTGAAAATTAATATAGCCTTTACCCATACTTTGCCAGCTGTCTCTTAGCCTGTGCTGTGTTAGTAATCATTCACTTTCAAATACAATTTTAACTTGGACATTAGAGAAACCAAGGGCAGAAGCACTATGAGCTCTCCGCATTGTATTATGTGAGTCCAACTTCTACATCTAACGATTGTTTATGTTAAAGAAGATTTCTCATTCCTTAGCTTTCTAGTAATGCTCTCCATTAAGATTCAATAAGGAAGTCAGGAGAAAAGAAAGATAATTGTACAAAGCAAGAATCTAACTCATATCTTGGACCATATCTTCTCCATTCATATCTTGCCCATTAATCTTGGACCATAAATCTATGCATCTATACATGTAGACCATTTATCTTTCTCACCACTACCTTCTACTAGCTTCAGTTTAAACCGTATCAAGGAATTTGTAGATGTGAGAAAGGCTTTTTCCCAAAAGTGTAAGAAGAAGTGTAATTCAGAAGAAAATAAATATTATAATTATTTCCCAGCCTCCATACTGACCCGGTAAGAGATGAGAAAGTATTCCATGTGCAGCACTATTTACCCATTACAGATTTAATATGGGGTAAAAAGGGAACGGATCATGTAAAGCTGTACTCTGTAGAGGCCTCATAGTTTACACTGATATAAATGGAAATGAGAATTTCTTTCAGCACCTGTTGTCTCTGTGCTCGGAGCCAGAGGCCTGGCTGAAAGAACACACTTGTCATACCGATTTCTTGTGTTACCTTTAAGTGAGCAAGCCTGACTCAGCCTTTCCTGTCTCACTGTGTCCTCACCACACCTCCCTTGCTTGGCAATTATAAATAAATAATGCTATTTTAGAAAGATTGAAGGAAGCCAGGAAAAGTAATTATGCAGCCCGATAACTTCAAACCCCAGCACGGAATTTAAACAGCTATACAACATTAGATCACACACAGAGAGCAAACACTAGTCAAGCTCTTCCATTCTAGTGTAACCAGCAAGATGATTCATTTCAAGAAGCTCAGTGACACTGAGGACACCCACATGAGTAAAAATTAAAGCCTGATATGAGTATCTACTGGGAGAAGGGATGACAAAGTAGAAGATATCATAGTGTGCTTTATTGGGTGTTTATAATCTCATTTTACCTAGAATAGTCCCTGCCTCAAATGATACCAGATTATTTCCCAACACATAAAAGGCTTGCAGTGACTGACAACTGGATCTCTACATTGCTCCTAGGTGTCTCTGCCTCAGAATATGCATTAAGCAGCAACTTAATAGCCAATCACTATTTTTGACTCAAGTGTCCTGCTATCTTCCCTTTCAGCTCTTCTGAGACCCCGTTTAGCTATAACTAAATAGTTTAGTCCAAAGCCAAGAGGGACAATTTGGATCTTCTATTCTGATTTTCTGGAAAACACAAGTCAATCATACCAGCTCACCAGGGCGCTGAATTATATGCCCTGAATTTCTCACTATAACAAATCTTCCAGATAGCCAAGTGTTCCCCCATTAACTAATATGCCTCCCAATTGCACATGCATGTTCTGCAGTCTGCATGTTACAGAATTCATCTATTGTTATTGCTAAAATCTCTTAGGAAACTACTCAGAAAGTTTACAGACCTGCTGACCTCTAGCACTCTTGATTTAACAAACAGAACTGCTTTAAGTAGCACTATGTATAATTCAAGTGACAAAAACCCTGTATCCAAAAGCAGCGGTTCAACATAAGAGCTACATAGTAAAAAAAAAAAAAAAAAAAAAAAAGCCATCATCAATCTGATATACTGGAGACTTTAACTGGAACTTGATGAATGTTCTTCACCCCAAAGGAATGTGATGACAAGCCTTCTTTTAGACTTGTTTCATCTTCCTTGTGGCACACATGATAAAGTCACCTTCAAATGCAATAGCAATACTAGAAAGTGACAAAAGCTTAAGGCTTCACTTTTCAGTACTGCAACTAACAATCTGAACTGCAGAAGTTAGCACTAAGAATCATGAAAAAACCCTAAACTCTCCCACTGGAAACTGAAAAGAGTGCACCCTTACCACAGAGGCTGTCATTATTCAGCAATTAATGGACAGAGGGAAAAAAAAAAAAAAAAAAAGAGCAGATTTTAATTAAAGCAATCCATTCTTTTCCAAATACTTCAGGACAGCCCCTTCCTTCTGCTTAGGAACAGAATGGCCTTATAATTTGCACATACATTCCAGATGTAAAGCTAATTGAATTGGCTCACTTTTTGCATTCTGTGTATGGCTGAGAATGACAATGCCTCCGATGCATGGGGACTAACTTGATACACCAAGAGGGCTATAAAGGTAACTCATCTTCTCTGTCTGCTACTCCAAGGCCAAAGCTGTTCTCAGCAGAAGGGACTTTGTTTTTCATCATACAAGAACAATATTTGCAGTTATAATTTTCTCTGCCACAAGGCCTGATCCTGTGAAGTGGTAATTAATATCAGCAGCATGAGAGAGTAATCCCAAAGGAATTAGCTCCATTTGGCATATTTTCAGTCATGATCTTATAGATCTTGACAAAGAAGATAGTCTGTTCTGGTGATTGAACTGTATAAATCTTCTTAGCATCACTGAGCAGGGACACTCATTTAACTCCTTGTCCTGCTAGTAAAGTCCTCATTTATTCCAGCAAGAAGCAAGAGGTATCCATATTATCTTATAACCATTTGGATCAGAAAATGTATACTGCTCATTAGAGAAATTTAAGAACGCTTACTGGAAAACAGGTGAGGCAGTTTTTTTTCTCATTTCACAGTTTCAGGCTGATCATTCTTGTTTGTTTGTTTGTTTTAAATATACTGCCAGTTTTCCAGTCACTGATACGTTCAATAAATTTGTAAACAGCTTTTGTTGTTGCTGTTGCTTTTTCTTTTTCATTCTCAAAACGGTCATTTCAGTTGAATTTCATGACAGAAATTCTGATTGTTTACAAAATTCTTTTCCTCATATAATTATTCCCTATCTTTCACTCTTCCTCCCCCTTGAATTGTTTTACTGCAACAATAGATTATATTTTCTCCAAACATTGCTGACCTGTTTGTCATCTTCATTCATATCAAACCACTGCCCCTTGCAAACCTGTAGGAAGTTACAGACTTGACATGCCTGGCAGAAGGATTTGAATACGTATGCCTGTTTGCATGTACGTGAATGACATTGCCAGCTTAGAGCGCTCAGCAATTAATCCACCTTGCAGCATCACAGTTCAAGGAAATGCTATTATTACCTATGCTTATGCATGGATAGGTTAATAGATATTAAGCCCTTTAAAACCACACAGCATTATAGACAAAAAGACACATTAGAGGACGCTATTGCCGAAAGACTTACAAGAATGTACTGCCTTCCCAAAGGTGCAGGAACCATAGAAGCAGACGGAGAGGACCATGATGCTGCAAGGGCAGATAGCTATAAGAGGTGAAAGAAGAAAACTATAAATAGCCGTTTTGCAGGTGCATTCAGGTGTTACCACCAAATTTAAAGGGATAGTGCCAGAAAAGTCACGTTTCTGCCAAGGGAGTAGACTTATACTATAATAAGCTAGATGAGCTAAGATAAGGAAGGTAGAATGGTTAGGGGAGAATGAAGAGTAGAATTATGCCATTACTAAATGGCCATCCTAAAAAAGTGGTAATATAACTTATCAACATGCATGAAGGTTAGTAAGGAAGACACGGAGGTAAAATACGTAGGTTGCTCAGGTTATGAATGCCTCCACTATGATCTAACTGTTTTCTATTATTTTTGTTATGGCTATGTTCAATTACTCAAATGAAGACAAGGGACTGATTGTGGGCATAGAAAAAAATGGGAATGAAGTCCTTTACCTATCTGCCTGTGCTTCTTACCCATTTTGGAAGGGCAAGTGTAGCAATAGTACTGCTTCTGTCTCCTACATTTTATGGAAAGTCTGTTTTTTGGCAGCCTGCTTTTCAATTCTTTTTCTGACAATACCTATCAAGAGAAAGAATGGATCATCTGTATTTGGGCAAGGACTCTCATGTCTATTACTACAGCTCCTGAGACTTCATATCCCTGACAGAAATTTCAACAAGTTGAGAACGCAGTACAAAAAAAAACAAACAGAAAAAAACCCACATCTTTGAAATGCCTATGCCTCTGGAGTTTGGTCACAACTGAATGATAATTTTGAATATCTGCAGTCTGGATCCTGGCTGCAATCCTTTTGCAGATCTAGCTCAAAATTTATTCTGCATCCTGAGAAACTCAAAGTCTAAGGTAGAACAGTGGTTTTAGCAATTTTTTTAGGATTTTTACTCAGATCTTTTAGCATTTTGTAGTTAAAACTACTATCAGAAAATCTACGTCTACGAACCACGTAATGTTCCAAGTGACAACAAAATTAAAGATGTATCAGTCAATAACTGCTTTGTTTCTCTGCTCTTTTATTAGTTTAAATATGTACCTCTCTTCTATCATTATTCTGTTTGGCTAAAATTCCCACAATCATGAGCTGTCCTCCTTCTGCACCTCTCTGTAATTCTATGTATGGTACCTTTGGTAGCATATGGACAGCAGTATATCCTCTCCTGTCTGTCCCTTTCCCTCTTCATTAATAAGATGTACGAATTCAAATGTCCTAGGATTTTTCAACTGAAAAGTGCTTGCTAATTCAGGGAGATGAGATTCATGATGTTCTCTTTCACTTAAGACATTCTGAATTTTGAAAGAAAATAAAGACAGGAAAAAGAACCATAATTTCACCTTGCAATCTGAAACTCATACATTGCTTCTGTGCAATTCCCAACCTGTAAAGGCAAGGTTATACTCCAGACTAATACACTAGACATAGCTGTAGTTGTGGAAATATCGGAAAATATAGACAGAGGAGATCACAGGAGATCAAGGCAGGAAGGGACATGAGGAGGTGTCCGGCCCTGCCTCCCTCACTGACAGTCAGATCAGGGTACTCACTTGGGCTTGCCTAAGGACAGAGACCTTGCTGCCTTTCTGGGCACGTGCTTGCTGCTTGGTTGTGCTCTCAGTCAAAAGGTTTTTATTATACACCATATGAACCTCTCTTCCTTCAAATTCTGTCCACTGTCTCTCACTGTCCAACCACACTCCACGCCTGGCTGTGTCCCCTTGCCGCTCTCCACACAGGCACCAGAGGGTTGCTGCAAAGTCCTTCTGAAACCAACATCCCTTCCACAGGCTGAACGAGTCTAGCTCCCGCAGCCTCTCTCACAGACCAGGTGCTCCAGCCTCAGCCATCAGTGGCTCTTGCCACCTCCTCACGTGGACACGCATGTTGAGCAATGCCCAGGGTCATGGTCAGCAGCTTCCCACATAAAGTTCACTTAGCTGCCCTCAGGCCAGGGCCGGATCAGCAGCTCAGTCATCAGCCTATCTGTAGGGACAGCAGATAGCAGTGCACTGTGCCGTCTTCTCCATGTCATTGACAAAGATGTTAAACAGAACAGGTCCTACGTGTACAGCAAGCAGCTGCTATCCCTATTTGTTTTTGTCATTAAGGAGAAGAGAGGAGGAAGTCATGGTTTGATATACCTGACATAGTTGATGGCCATCAAAAAGGACTGGTAGTCATAGATGGGCATGCTGGGGCCTAAGAATATCTCCCAAAAGGGTCTTCCCCCTCCAAGACCTACTTCTAGTACTTTGGCTGGACATAATTCACCTGGCACTCATGGATGTCTGAACTGCTCCTTGTCATGACACGGATGAGCTCTTCTCAAGCAACACCCCTACTAGGAGAGCAAACTGAGAGCAAGCGGAGATGAAGCCCAAGACATCCTCCTTCCTGTGGAGACGTCACAGGCATTTCATGATGTCTCCAGATACCACTACAAAAGCTTCCCATCTGCAAAAACTAAAACAACTATGCTGACATGCTCTAAAATTAAGGGTTTTCTGAAAGACAGTTAGTGTTTAGGCATAGTGTTTAGGCATAGGCCTCTGACAAGTTCTCACTATTTTCTTGCCTGTGCTTGTGACTGCAAGGACCATGACTTGAATTCACAAAAACTCAAAAGAAAAAGTCACTTTTAGACTGGGTCTATTGTCACTGAAGTTCTGTCATTTGACATCCTCTAGGTATCTGGGTGAAGTAGCCTGATGCTGTGGAAAAGATTATTTGCTTATTTTTCAATTTAATCTTTCTCTTTAATATACAGGTGCAATCATAAAAGCATCTTTTATATTTTAAAATCAGGTAGAAAATCACGATGTTGACTCAAGTGTAAAGGAAGAAATACCAAAAATATCAGTATCCACCTAAGTAATTTTTAATCACTTCAGTCCTTTTCCCAGCAATAAATGAACTTAAGCCTCTGGTAGAACAATACAATTAAACTGTTCTTTTTTTCTTTCTTTTTGGATTAATTTCAAAAACTCTATTTCTGCATTTGAGATTTTTCTCTTATCTTTCTATATGAATATTTGCTTTCAAAAATAAATGTAAACATTATTTTCACTTTCCTTCCTAATCTGTTTGGTGAAGATTTCTTACTTAAAAAAGCTAGAGCTAATCTGACAAATTATTGCCAATGTATGTTTTCATTTGTATTTACCTTGCAGAAATATAAAAGGTAAGGTACTTCATTTGTCATTTGAAGTATACAGGTTATGAGACACCCAGTCCACTGGTTCTAGTCTGAAATATGTATTATTGTTACCTACAGCATGCCATATGTTTTTCCAGTAGATCTTTTGGAAAGTGTGAGAGACTTCATTGCCATAGTATTCTTCCAAAGAATATACAGTGAGGATTCTGTATGCTTTTACAGATCTGGGAAGACTGGACGCCCTTCTTCATTATAATAAGCAGCTCAAATAACATATATAAATATATAATTATGCATTAAATCAAACCATGCAAAAAAACTTAAAAAAAAAAAAAGTTTTAAGACCATCTACTCTCAAGAGCTTTCCTATTTCCCCTGTCACATAACAGTTCATGACAAATTCCTCTGTCTCCTTTTCATGATATGCAGCTATTTCTGTTTTTGTTCACCCACTGCCAGACTCTGATCTCAGTAACATTGGTGTAATTCCAGTGTAACTCCAGAGTGGCCCCCAGTGTCTGGATGAAAGTTTGATACTCTTGGTTCAATCCAGATAAAACAGTAGTAATGCTTGCTGGCAGAAGAAAACATATTTGGGGATTTGACAAGGACTGTGACCAGACTTCAGACTGAGGGCAAACATGTATATCCATCTGTTGTCAAGACAATCTGCAGTCGCCTGGTCTGTTGCATTTGGCTACTGTGGGCCTGCTGTCGGTCCCCTGGGCTGAATTCATAGGGTACGTTCTCAGGATCCTGTGCTCCAGCATTTGTTCCCACTGCTGTCTACTGGGCCCTGGCTTCACGCCAGTTTCTGTGCACTGTGTAAGGCCTCCCTGGGCCAGCTACTTCCTCTTTGGAGCAGGCGGTGTCATACCCTTGGGCAACGGTCTCTTTCAGAGAGCGCTCAGCTTGTGGGGTGGCAGAGACGGCCTGTGCTCTGCACAAGATGGGAGCTTTCCCAGGGTCCTGCATCTTGCATCATAGTGTGCATGGATATGTGTACTCCAACTTGAGCCGCTTAATTAAACCATTTAACTAACCCATGCAGAATATGTGAGGACTCTTCTAAAAAGAGGCATAATGCATTACAATATTATATATATTAAGCAATGTACAGTAATACTATCTCTAACTATCTCTTTGTGAGCTTTCTGACTCACTGGTGGTAGCATCCAGTGGCTGTCGAGGCCAAGAGAAACAAAAGCAGTTGCACCCTGAAAAAGTATCTAACTCTTTAAACAAGGAGTTACTGCTAAAGACCATCTTTTTCTTTTCTGTTTTTTTTTTTTTTTTCCTTTTTTTTTCTGTGAAAAATCTAGGAGTTTTAATGAGCACTAGATGACTATGACTCTATGATTTTAAATACTGGATGGCTTGGACTCTGACTATATCTTCCACCATGACCTGCTGTGACCCTGCATGTGCACGGGAGTTGGACTAGATGATCTCCAGAGGTCCTCTCCAACCTTAGCAATTCTGTGATTCTATGATTCTGTGCCACCTCTGCACTGATCATGCTATGCTGTCCCCATGGTTTAACATAAAGTGACTTGGCATCGTGATGCTATGAAAGGTCCTTGACTTTGCAATTTATTCCACTTGTTTGAGCTGTAATAGATTGAATCTATTTTCTTTCAACTTCGTTTGTGAATAGCAAACGCAAGACACGGCTGGTGTTTATTCCTCACAAGTAGGATACCGTTTTGTTGACTTTATTTCAATAGGAGGCACATGTGAGGACTTCTGGTTTACTTATCCTTCATTAGCTTTTTTTACAGCAGCATACTTGGAAAGGAGATAGGCTCTTTTAACATGTTTATACAAGTTGCAAATCAAAGTAATAAATTGCATAATCATCTGCACACATGCTGCTGAACGGAGGACAGCTCAGTAGCAGCCCCGTAGTGCAGTTACAAACCAGTACTGACTCGCACTTGTCCCCTGGTGCTTCTTGTCCCAGGGTTTGAACAGATGGAGACAGCTTGCCTCCACTGGCAGAAATATACCTCCAGGTTTCCACAAGAGTCTGGCAAGGGCTGACTCAAGTAGCACAGAGAGAAAAAAAGGATAACATAACCACTCGATTAGTGTAAGCCGGCAGCCCCACTCCTAGTTTGTACCAGACTTCCTTCCAACTATTACCTGACTGGACCAGCACAGCTCAGCACATCCATTGCACCTTCCTCTTCTATTCTGTCCCAATTCAGACTCTGTTTGATGCAACATTAGTGTGCAGCCTCAGGTGTCAGGAGATCTGACTTAAGTAGGGCTGCCAGTGGGTGTTCAAGTAGCTACGGGGAGGAGTTATGATGCTATTCAAGAGTTGCATACTTAAATTCAGTCATCTAAGATGAAATTTAGGTGTCGAAGAACCTCAAGAGTTGAAATTAATCTTTGGTGCCAGCAAATAAAAAAATCCCATCTTCACTCCAAAAAAGCAACATACAGTAGGGGGATCACAAGGGGATTAGAATAATCCGTTCAGCAAAATTAAGATAGTGAGCCGCATGAACTGCTGCTCACATAGGCAATGACTATTTACTGAGGTTTCGTGTGGGCTCAGGATGCATCTATGAAAAATTCCAGAAGCCCAGAGTCATCTCACCTCCTCTTACCTACCTTGATATAAACGTCTAGTGTAAGCTGAACTACGCACCCTTTACGGTGCTGAGAAAAAAGAGCCTCCAAATGTTGTCCTTTCCCTGCTCCTATATACCTGTCTAGAAATGATCATGTAGCCTTTGTAGACACCTATTTTCTTCCACAGAATAACAGATGATAGTGTTCATGCTTTGCTGAGGAGAATATGTGAATCAGGCCACAGTGCAACATCCAAGGCTAACTTCAGTCAACCTTCATGCATTCATGGGGATTCAGACAGAGATTCTCCTCTATTTTTCTTTCTGTCCAAACTAGATTAAATATTATCATGCGTGATGGCAGGTTATTGCTAAGTAGTCCTCTGCTTTGCTACTGAACTGAGTAATTAGGATAGCCTTGCCTAAGGCTCTCTGCCTTTGCATACTTTAATCAGGAATAGAGGTCAACGGAGAAATATTAAAGTTCTAATTTTTCCAGAGGATGCAATTTATCTTATAATTTAATCAAGACTAACATGCTGTTTTGTATTACTTAGCATATCATTTGTGATAAATGGAGCAAATTTCCACTAGGATTTGGGTGACTGAAGATAGAGTCAGTCCCCCAGCGTATTTTCAAAACCATCCAGCATTTTTGAAAACAACATTAAATATATTGCAGTATGTATGCGTCCTTTCAAAGTCAGGCCCAAACCATTAACTCCTAAAGCCAAAATTAGATGTAAAGTTAGTTACATGTTATTAAATCAGCAGGAAGCAAATGTGAAATGAATGATTTAAGGGAAGAAACAGAAAAGCAAGGCTGCAGTCAAAACAGTAACCAGTAAGCGTGTATAAGAGGAAGGGAAATCAAATTTGCCTCTTTGTCAGACAAAATCATACACTTGCTTTCATTCACTGTAATTACCTCTGTTGATCCAACCCTTCCTGTCTGCACCCACACAGAGAACCCGAGGTCCTGCACTGTCTTCCTTTACTCTGCTTTTATGGGGTAAACAGACTGCTATGTCTGGCTACCCAGGACTTTTACACAGACATCTGTAAAGAAGTTGTGCCACCAGCACATCACATCCTACACACCATTTTCTCATGGTCTCTGCTCATTGCACATTTTTGTAGCTTGTCAGTAGGAAAAGAGGAAGCCCAAGGTCAGATTGTGTCTTAATGCCCATAGGAGTTATGTTACAGTTAGATGGAAGGTACTATGCAGGCTTTGGAGATGCTGGAGACGCCAGGAGGTGATGATATGTGGGTAATGCCAACAGGGTTAATTTTGCACCTCTGGGCTCCACTTCACTGCAGAGGCAATGAGCGGCGCTCTGAGGTGCTGTGGGCAAGGACAAGGTTTTGGTAGCCCCTCATGCCACCTTCCTGCCAAGGGTCATGTTTGGAATTGTGGAGGTGGCCTCCCTGGCCCACGTGCCTCCCTCTGAGGTCAGTCTGGGAACTCCATTGCAGGCTCACAGCTGGCAGGAGTAGCTCTTCACCAAAACAAATAACATATGTCTTCTGCATCCCTGCTCATATTCCTGTTCTCTGTGGACGCGCAGGACTACAAATGAAGCATGACCGTACACAGATCCCAGTGGGAAGACAGCACTATTTGTGGGGAGACTACGTAATCTGCATTTCTACATTATAGTCCTTGCTTCTGAATCAACACTAAACTGTCCTGGAATTCCTTGGAAAGAGAATATGACACAGAAGCAATCAAGACTTTTTGCAAGCACAGCTTGGCTATGCTAACACTGGTGGGCTAAGCAACAGCGAGAAGAGGCAATTAGAAAAAATGTTTACGCTCTGCCAAGACAGCTTTTGTCAAAGAGGCCCATGTTTGCCAGTCTAAGAACCTGCCCATGTGAAAATTAAAATTAAAATGTTTTTCTATTGGATATTCTGATGGTTGCTTGCATAGATATTATTCTCCATCAGACAACTGCATATTTGGATTCTCTCACCCTTGTCTTTTGTGCCACCCAGAAATCTCTTCAAAATGGAAAGGGAGCACTTTAGACTTCAGCCCCAAGAGCCCCAGCTAATTTATCCTTCACATAGCCTGCAGTTAACACAAGGTGCCACATCTCCAGGGTTATGAAATCTACTGTATGTGCCCTGATGATTTGCAGGACATCACCCCAATCTGACTGTAGCCTCTGACAGTCTCTGACCGTTTGTAACCATTTTTAATACTCACTGAGGATAAAGATGGTACATTGAGTTACTTAGGAAAAACTGGGCGTGTAGAATGTTAATGCATACAGGCTTAATTTTTCATTATTACCCTTTCTTTAGACCACTGAAATCAACCTTAAACATTCTTTTCAAGTAACCATCACTTTAAAAACAATGTGTCTTTATTGTTTTGATATCTGCTTTACAACTAGTCAGACCTATATCTGAAAAAAGAGGTATTTCTATAAAAGGTCGGGTTGCCAATTCAGTTGAATTATATGTTCAGATATAAGTGTGTGGATATCTTAGCCAAAGCCTATCTGAATTAGCTCAGTTATCTAAACCGGCATATATTCCACTCATTAGCAGACAGAAAAACCTCTGTAAACTAAAACATGCTATTAAATATAATCAAGGACCTTTATACTGCTATAACAGGTTTAAACTGAGCCAGAGACCTTGCAAACCTAGGAAATAACCAAATTAATGTTTCTGAAAATTGACGTTCAGGTTTTAAGAAGTCTAATTTTAAGTTACTTGTAAAAATAGATAATGGTTGTTGAGTTGGCCTTTAAAACTTGTAACCCAAGGGAAAATCAATACAGATTCAGGGAAATATGTCTGTTAATTAGCATCCTACCTCCTTTAGTGTAAGGGTCTGGCTCATGTCTGAGAGTCTGTTAACAAGTTACACTATCGTGCAAATCACAGATATCCTCTCAGCTCAGCAGTAGGAAAGGCAGGACCAATGTGAGGTTGGATGGGATTTTTTTTTTTTTTTTTTTTTTTTTTTTGGGGTTTGGAACATCTGTCTTTCGTTATTTTTTTCCAAAATATAATTCAATATGCCTATAATCCAACCTGTATGAAAAAAAGCCTTTTAAATAATGTTTTTAAGAGGTCAAGTAGAGAAAACAAACAAATAAACAGCAACAACAAGAAAAAGAGGCTGAACTGGTGAGAGCACGGAGGACTACTGCAGTCTAACAGCAGTTGTTGCCTAGGTGTGATACACACTAGATGATAAGAGTATTTGCTCTTGCTCTCAGATTCTCCCACAAATGGTAAAAAGAGCCAGGGCTCTTCAGGATCAAGGAGTATCTGCTTCCCAGTGCATTTCTCCACTTCTCCTTTCTCTGTCAATAGGTCAAGATGTTCCTTGTGGGCTGGATGCAACCAGACTAAGAGCCACAGTCTTTAATCTACCAGAACTGCTACATCCAACTCACAGAATTTCACCTCAAAAGGTGGAGGGAGAAAACAAACAAATCCCAGACAAAACTCTGTGCAATTTATTAGCTGATTTATGGTTTTTTTTTTCTTTTTTTTTTTTTTCCGTATCTCTTTGGTTTGTCAGATTTATGACAAGATAAGTAGTCCAGCTAACTGGGAAGGCATCAGGAGGAGAGTGACTAATGGTGATGTTGCCAGATATTTCAAGCGGGTATGTTAAATCATTGGTTCCACCAGTACAACAGATACTGAAAAAATCATGTGTATTCCCAGAGACTAGAACACAATAAAATGCTGTTTAAACAGTTCTCTCCTCCCAGCCCAAGGTTGGGAGGCACATTCAATAGACTTCTTGAGAGCTCACCATTTTTGAAATGTCTCGACAGGGGCATGTGCAGTTTTTCTTCTGTTTTTAAAAAGATTGCTCAACTGGTTCATCCCTCCTTGAGCTGGCTAGTATGGGGATGGACTTTACTGACCTTCTTGGGACAAAGCGAGACAGGACTGCATTATTTGGTCTTGCCCGCCAACAGCTGAGGGCATTAGCAAGGGTTTGCTGCTCAGGACTGAACTGCTGACTTGGAGCCGTGGCAAACAGCATTATGAAACAGGCAATCTTTTGCGCTGCATCTCCAGAAAATTTGTTTAAATAAAAACAGTTTAATCTCCCTACCTTCTTTCAATGCATTGATGACTTTTCTGTGAGCGTGTAACTAGATCTGCGTGAAAAGATCGGTAATAGCAGTCTGGAGTAATGGGGGGAAAAAGTTTTTATTCTCTTACATAAAATGTCAAAACGTGGTTCAGACTGGCTGAACATCCAGAAATTCTTTCCATCAGATCACCGGATTTGCCAGCCATTCTGGGATGTCTTTTTTGAAAAATGAAGACGACTTATGAAATTGTCTAGCTTGAGCAAAGACAGATACTGTTTCCAATAGAAGCGGAGAGCTTATTTTGGAGTTTTAGATCATCTCTTTTTAATGTCTTATATTTTTCTCTCCAAAATAGTCAAAGATGCTTTATATTATACCAACAGGTTGCTAAAAACTGTCTTTTTTAGTTTGTTCAAATGGGACATTATCTTACTCTTAGCATTTAAGATAATCCTTTTGGAGTCCATTAAATCTTGTCCATGTTGCTGACCACATAAAATTCCAAATATATAAAAATGGGCCAGCACAAAGATTAATAAAAAAAAATATAACTGCCCAGCTTTATGGGTAAAGTAAAGTACACATTCGGGTATCCCATTTTCTTAGGTAGGTAAAAAGAGGAAGAAAAAAAAGTAAGCTGATTAACTTTGCAGTGGGCAACTAGTGGAACTGTAATTTTCAAGACAAATGACTCATTAGTGATGAGAAGGGAACAAATGTCATATAGGATTTTCAAAGATTTATCAAAAACCATGTTCAGGAAAGATATTTTTTCAGCAAGAGTAACACCTGATATGTATGTTTACTGACTATATTTGATGCTGTGTATAGCAGCTACAGAGAGTTTTCTGTGCTCTGTCCACCCTTGGCGAAACCTCGGGAATGAACCAAAGAGTATTTAAAGAGTCTGTGCTGGGCATGCTTAGCAAAACAAGCTTGAACAATTAGAGATGTGGTCAATGACATTAAAAACTCTTGTGTATGTAGATGCTGCATATATATGCTGCATTGAATGAGCAGAAAAGTCGTAATTCGAAAGTGTTTGTGTGCTGAAACTGCTATAAAATAAGAAACCTGACATTATTATTCCTGCCTTTGTCAGTGGAGCTTTTCAATGTGTCCTTTGTTGGGTAAATGTTTCAGTGTCAAGAAGACTTGCCACCTTTAGACCCTCAACATCTTGTTATTATTGCCCCTCAGATGAGGTTATTGTAGACCTGAGAGTCTTCTTTCGGTTGACTACAATGACACAGCCTAGTTTTGACCAAGAATAAAATCTCACTCCTCTTATCAGTCTACCAAATCCTCAGACTAACTCTTTGGATTAAGTCTGGCTTGTTCTTCAACTTCACTATGCCCGTTTCCTTTCTAATGCTTATTAAGTTCATGTTAATGTCTGGAAGGATTAGTTAGCACAAAACATTATGTGTTATTTAGGAGAAACTAGGTCCTGCACGGAATACAATGAAGAGACTTTGCCTGGGCATGGGTTTTACCATCCACCATCACAGACCAGTTGGTGTTGGAGGCACTTGTGGAGATCATCTGGTCCAACCTCTCTGCTCAAGCAGGCTCACCTAGAGCAGGTTGTCCATGATTTTATGTCATAGGTTGTGGATATCTTCAGGGATTGAGACTCCACAGTCTCTCTTGGCAACTTGCTCAAGTGCTCAATCACATTCTGCAATGTATCCTCTTCTATAGTCTGCACCATCCCAAGTCCCATGCTTGTCTATGGGGTGCCTATTGCCTTCACAGTAAAAAGTGTTTTATTATATTCATGTAGAAAATTACGGTGGCAAAATACCATGATTAAGTGCACACACTCCTATTTCACACTCATGTGATACTAAATCTTTGCATCAAGTAGCTTATGAACTGAACCAATTTTGACAGGAAACTCCTGTTTTGGAGGCAATACTGCACTTATGGGTGAGCTGTGCCAGTTTTGGTGCGATGCTTTGGCTCCAGAGCCGGGCTCGAGGCTCCATGCACTTCTGCCAGCCTCTTACACCATGAAACCTGCCGCACATCATATTGCTGGGGAGCCAAGGCTGGACCAGCTGAGCAGCCTGGCAAGCCATAGGGAACATAACTTATTTGTCAGCCTAGCCAGATGCTTCAGGGAAAGACAGAAGGCAAGTTTTAGTCACTGTTGTAGGACAAGATGAATTGGAGGAGAAATCCCCATAAAGGTAGCACAGGAGAGGCCAAATTTCAAGTCTCTTGCTTTTACAGACACCGGAGAAGATGCCTAATGCAAAATAATAGTACTAGGATTTTTGCTGGGTTACTCATTCCGGGCTTGTAATATCCTATTTCTATAACACAAAATATAGAGTGTCCATGATTCACCCTTATTCCAGGCTCCCATAGCTGCAGTTTTAGGCCTGCGGTTAAGAAGTAAGCTCTGCAAATGTAGCAGTAGTTACTTTTATTGACTCTCTGCCAAAGAAATAAACCAGGTGGCAGCTTCAGACAGGTAATTTTTGTCAAAAGACAAATTTACAAGGGAAAGGATTACCTCAAGTGACCTTAGACTAAATATGTAGCCACTCCTCACAGCCTTCATTTCTGAAGCAGTTTGCAGATTGCTATATAAATAAGAAAGCCAATATCCAGTTATTGACACCTATAGAGAACCATTTCAGAGCATTACAGGACACTACATCTAAAGAGACTGTCCAATCTCAGTCCTTGAAATAAACTTAAGTAGCTAAGATTTAGTATTAGCAACTTTTCCATAGGAAAGGTGATATTTCTACTGGCAATTTCCAATTGCAAATAAAATTCTACAGCTGGAAAAATATACATACTGGAATTCACAAAATTCCCATGAAAACAAGAGAGGAAGTCTTCTCCTAGTTTGAAGCTGTATGTGGAAAAGACATTAGATACTGTCATAATCTGAATTGAAGCCCGATATCTTTACTCTGTGATTAATGTGGAAAAATGGTGACTTAACGGGTAAAAATATTGTCTATATGAGCAGTCTTCAGTTTTTTATTTCGACTTCTCAGAGGGTGGAACGTTAGGTGCCCAAGCAGAGCACATAACTGGAAAATACAGCCTGGAAATGCTACTGTTTAAAGATACTATCCTGGGGAAATGTGAAATCAGTTGTATTTTTTTCTTTTTCTTACTTTCCCCTAATAGGATTTTAAGAAGGTTAGTTGCTCACAAGGAAGGGAAATAAGATAGCACCTGGGATACAGGTAAGATTCAGCTGTTTAGATATCCTTGATAGACATCCAGATTTTGAGATGGCAAGTCAAATTCAAACCTTCTCTTGTTCATCCATGAGGCTAGGGAGCAGTCAATATCTCCTCCAGCAAACAGCAGAAAGCCCTCAGATTCATGTAAAGTTTTGGTTTTATTTATCAAGAGAAAACACCAAATATTTTGACCTCACATAAGGGAGTATGCACTTTATACTGGAAGCACAGTGCAAGGCAACTGGAGGCCAGTTAAGAATTATTAACTACTTATTAACCAGCAGTCAAAACCAATTGACTTGAGGAGGTTCTGGGTCATGTGTTTGGAACCTGCAATCTTCGCCAACCCCTAGTTAGCAACAGTGGTGAATTTAAATGAAAACTACACTGGAGGCTTGAAGAGCACAAAACTTTGTGCAGTTGTACCCAAAACACACCAAGACTTGGAATGCAAGACTGCCTGAAAACTCTTTTTCTCACAATAAAAAATGTGGACGTCCTGGGGAGACTGAAAACACTCCAGCAAGCAATGCTGGAGCTGCACACTGCAGGGAGGAGGCGGAGGGACCTGGGAGCGCGTGTTGCTGTCACAACTGGTTTTAATTGCTCCAATTACGGGACTGGAAATGAAACCCAGCCTCATGAAAGCCAATTGCAAATCACTGAGTTTGGCCCTTTCTCATTATTGTTTTTCTCACTATTTTACTTTTCTCACTATTAACATCTCAATTTTCAGAAAATAGAAATTGCTTTTAACAATATTCTAATTTCTCATTAACATGCTATTGTTACTTATTATTTCCAGTCATTTCTTCATGTGTGATTCAGTTTACAGCATCAAATATTGGCTTCAGCAAGTATTGTGCTTTCTAGGTTATTAAAAGACAGTTGTGTCATCATGTGTACTTACAGATTTAGCAACAGTCACTTGCTTTTTCACAGTTGTAACCTCATCCTCTGCTATTGGAATGTCCACAATTCCAATATAATTGCAGGATTGTATCCTACTCTGCATTATGCTCAGGTGAGGAACTTTGCAACTCCGTTTTAAAAGTGAAGAGTTTTCTAGCAACGTGTGCAGTTCCAGATGTGGCCTAAGGTTGGAAGGGACCTCTAGAGGTCATCTAGTCCAACCCCCTGCACACGCAGGGCCACCTAGAGCACATGGC